>VZTO01008628.1:29958-52356 GCA_013400615.1 Syrrhaptes paradoxus
TCAGGGAGTGTAGTGAGAGAACAAGGGGTAACGGGTATAAGCTAAAAGAGGGTAAATTTAGACTAGACATTAGGAAGAAATTTTTCACTATGAGGGTGGTGAGGCACTGGAACAGGCTGCCCAGGGAGGTTGTGGATACCCCATCCCTGGAGGTGTTCAAGGCCAGGCTGAATGAGGCTTTGAGCAACCTGGTCTAGTGGAGGGTGTCCCTGCCCATGGCAGGGGGGTTGGAACTTGATGATCTTTAAGGTCCTTTCCAACCCAAACCATTCTATGATTCTATGATTCTATGATAAAATCCCTGTATCAAGTCAGTAGGAACAATAACAAACAAATGATAAGAAAAAAACCCATAATGTCACACAAAGGCATTTTACCTGTAATTTTTACATCAGATTTAATAGAATTCAACTGATCTAAAATTCATCTACTGGTGACCCACTTACAATAGAAAATCAGAGAGACTGGATGTATCTACAATAACAAAGGAGCTTGTTTCTGATGGGGAATTTACCCCTCCTTTAGCTGAATGCTTAATATACTTAGTTTGTGTTGTCTTTTTTTTTTCCTTGTTGCCGTAAAAAAAAAAAAAAATATTTTAGCAAGATATTTAGCTGCAGCAAAGCATCCATGACCTGATTGCAACCACCACCACAGTCTAAGCTTTTAATTAAAATGGATTACCATAGGTTTTTCTATACTCTTCTTTCTTCCATCACATATCAAATCCTCCAAACCCAAGCTTTCTATTTTCATACCATATAAAACCATTACAGCTTTTAATCACCGTACTGTCGTTAGTGGTCTAGCTGCCAGTCACATACTGTTGTACCATCCTGTTTGAATGGCAAAAGATTTATAGTTAGTTTTCTGAAAGCACAACTTTTTGTTTGAAGTAAGTTTCTCAGTGTAGTTTCTCAGTGTGCAGTTGCATTGTAAAAATAAATGCCGAAAAATGCTGGCAATAAATTGCTGTAGAAATACTACTAGTGAACATGGGCTTCTGAAAAGAAGTCTGGATACGGTAGTTACTGTCAACATTATCCTTCCTATAGAAGAAGTGAAAGGCAGACACTTAAGCAGTTCCACCATTTAGCAGCAAAACCTACTAGCCCATGAAATCAGAAGCCGTAAGAAAAGAAATGGTTTTTATTGTATCAAAATAACAGAGAAGAGGAGCTTGGCTGTTGCAGCTCCCAGAGGGTCTCAAAACCTTGAAGCATTAAATGGTAAATCTGTTAAATAAGCAGGTCTAATTTTGCAGTAAGTACAAACAAGAACACAAAACCTTTTTGAATTAGTTTGGAATAGCTTGATGATGCAAGATACTGAGAAACTTACACCTGTGGTAGCTGCAAACGCCTTGCTTGAAACAGACCTATACCTACCTCTGTTTTCTGTGTTCTGCTTAGCAGAAAAACCACCCTTCGGTAGGAAGCAAATAAAGTAGAGTCTCCAACATGTAGAAGTCCAGTCTACCTTTTAGTTTTACCTATTTTAACTTTTTTATATTACATTTACTCTCACAGTATGAGAACAGGGACATTACAGAACCAAGCCAGAGGAAATTCAAACCTCTCCTCCTGCCCAGTCCAAACAAACAAAAACCCACTGTATTTTTTTTTTTTTAACCAAATTAATAACTAGCAAGACTTACTGTCAGATCTTGTCTTTGGAGATCACAATTTCAGGCAAAAGTCCACAGATCCTTGATTATTCACAGAAATAATGAGAATCTTCATAATTACATTGGAGTAAGGGTCATTTAACACATCTGTGTTAAATCCTGAGGATTAGGTAAAGTTTCTCTGTGAACAGATTGTTTAGTACTGCCTACAGCAAGGCCTTTGCCCTCTTTTCTGCAGTGTTTGGTGCGGCTCCCAAAGAAAACAGTACATAACCAAAACAGCACAGAAGTATTTTTATACAAATGCAATTGTTAGTAGATCAAACAATTCAAAACAGGAAAATAGTAATTCAACCACACTGTGATATTTATGAGGCACATTAGAAAATCAATCACAGAACTGGATGAATAGTTTATTCTGTATTAAAAGAAAATGAAGTCACCATCTACAAGTGACAGAAAGAAAGAGTGACCATGAAAGGAAAAATATCAATACACAGATAAAAAAAGAAAAAAAAGAAGAGTTATTTATTCTTAGTGAATCATAGTGATTCAAAAAAGATCAAAATGCTCACAATCCAGTCTGACTGTCCAGAACTAAACAGGAAGGGCCACACACAATTCCAGGTCCCATTATAACAGCCCATTGAAAGAAAGAACTGAAACATCAGCAGTTTAGTACAAGATTATCCTTGAGAAAGTGGGGAACAGGGTCTGAGTAGATCCTCTGGATTGAAAGAAAATGACCCAACTGACAGAGAAAGTCACTGCCTTGGAAGAACTAGAATAATGAAAAAAACAAAAAACAAAAACCACAAAAACCACACACACAAAAACAAACAAACAAACACACCACACCCTGAAGACTGTGAAGAGGGAGGTGGGGAAGAAAATCTCAGTGCCCTCCTGAGTTGGCCCTAAAGAGCTCAGCTGTTTCCAAAGGTGGGCTCAGGATGAGTCAGGGTAGAGGTTTCCTCTGCTTCTACTGAGCTCTGCCTCAGGCAGTGCCCTTACTGGTGTGCAGAAAGCATACAAGGCTACCACCCCTGCCTGATGTTTCCCCTGCAGTACTGCTGACCTGAGACTTTCTATGTAGCTTTTGTTCTACAACAGGGTTACAGCATTGGTGGATAACGGAAGAGCAACTGACATCATCTGCCTGGACTCGTGTAAAACATTTGACAAGGTCCTGCACAACATACTTGTCTTGAAATTAGAAAGACATGGATTTGACAGAAGGACCACTTGCTGGATAAGCAATTGGCTGGAAGGTCACAGTCTAGGAGTTGTGGTCAATGGCTCAATGTCCAAGTGGAGACTGGTGATGAGTGATGCTCCTCAGGGGTTGGTACTTGGACCAGTGTTGTTTAACATCTTTATCAGAGACATGGACAGCGGGATTGAGTGCACCCTCAGCAAGTTTGCCGATGACACCAAGCTGTGTGGTGCAGTTGGCACTCTGGAGGGGAAGGATGCCAACCAGGGGGACCTGGACAAGCTTGAGAGGTGGGCCCATGCAAACCTCATGAAGTTCAACAAGGCCAAGTGCAAGGTCCTGCACATGGGTTGGGGCTATCCCAAACACAAATACAGGCTGCTAGGAGAATGGATTGACAGCACCCCTGAAGAAAAGGTCTTCAGGGTGTTGGTTGATAAGAAGCTCTACATGACCTGGCAATGCCCACTTGCAGTCCAGAAAGCCAACCATATCCTGGGCTGCATCAGAAGAAGCAGGACCAGAAGGTTGAAGGATGTGATTCTTCCCCTCTACTCCACACCCGTGAGGAACCACCTGGAGTATTGCATCCAGCTCTGGAGTCCTCACCACAGAAAAGACATGGATCTGTTGGAGCAGGTCCAGAGGAGGGCCACAAAGATGGTCAGAGGGATGGAGCACCTCCCATAAGAGGACAGGCTGAGAGAGTTGGGGTTGTTCAGCCTGGAGAAGAAAAGGCTCTGGGGAGACCTTAGAGAAGCCTCCAGCACTTGATGGAGGTCTACAGGAGAAATGGGGAGGCACTCTTTATCAGGGAGTGTAGTGATAGGGTGAGGAATAATAGTTTTAAGCTGAAAGAGGGCAGATTTAGATTAGATATTATGAAGCAATTTTTTTTCCGTGAGGGTGGTGAGACATTGGAACAGGTTGCCCAGAGAAGTTGGAGATGTCCCATCCCTGGAGCTACATGATCTTTAAGGTCCCTTCCAACCCAAACCATTCTATGATTCTTGCAACAATACTACCCTCAGCAGCTACATGACCAGCTTCCCATATACCATGTCCAGCTCTCATGCACATTACCACCGCTGGTCTCCCTACAACCCTCCCCACTAGAACAGAGGCTGTATGAAATATGTTGTAGGAGCTGCCCAAGCACACATCACTACAGTACTAAATAGACAGCAGAAGTTGCTGGAATAAGTAGCTCTACGGAGAAGCTAAGAGAATAGGAAGGACTGCAGGACAGCAGGTGAGCTGCCAAGTGTGACCAGTAATGCTTCATTCTCTAGATAATGTCCATGTTAAAAAGCAGCTTCATTGTGTTCATTAGTAACATAGCATCCAAAACTTGCACATTAACACTAATTTTATGAAATTGTAAATATACCATTGCTCTCTGCAAATTTTACTGTTTCCAAAATTTCACAAGAGTGACCTTGGAATAGTAAAACAAGTGATACTTGAAATGCTTTTTTTCTGTACCCAAATTGAGTCAGTGAATGGAATTAATAGAAAAATATATAATCAGATCTATGTCAGCTGCTATCACCTCCATCTGCTGTACTTTGGCTTCTTTAGATACAAATTCTGTCTCTACGGTAGATAAAATAGTCAGAATTTAATTAAAGTTTCAAGAAATACTTATTTCTAGTAATCAGTGCACATCAAAAATAGACTTCAACCAGAGATTACTCTCGTATTATTAATGCCATTAGTAAACTACACCAAGTGTCTAAAGTATGCATTGTCACATGTCCTTCACTTAAGAGTTGTCTAAGTTTTTGTACACTACAGTGTAAAGAAATACTGGATTAGACACATCGTTCCCTGATATAAGTCACCTGGCAGACACATTTGCTAGTATTTTAAAAGCTGCAACAAAAAAGCTAATCATCCATGCATGTCTCTTGATTTATCACCTCATTCAATTTTTTTTAGTATGGAGTACTTACCCATAGTGTTAGAAGAGACAAGACTGAGCTATTTTAGACATACCATATTAGAAAAAGAGAATTAAATAAAAGATTTATTAGGAGTAAAGAGGTATATTCTTTTTAAAACAGTACATGTTAAAAATTACTGTGCAACAAGAGGTAGAATAAATGTTTTATTATTCCATTCTTCTTTTTGTTCTAAATGGTATATACCGAAGAGTCACAGAAATCTGTTATTACCTATGAAAATCTCACTATATTTCACCAATGCTGCTTTGGACTTGTTACAGAGTCCTGAGATCTGTATGAGGCCTATGTGACTAAATCTCAACTCACCTAAAAAAGCTTGTTAGTATGAGAGGACCCTCCTAAGGACAGAGAACATTTATCAAGTTTTGATGAGATCAGGACTCAGAAAGTTTGTTTGTGATCTGTTAAGCCTCACTTAGTTTGCAGAATACGTTACAGGAACGATAGTTTGATGTATTGAAAGCTTACTGTAAATACAAACATTTATAATTAATGCTTATAATTAACTAGTATTTGTAAAAATAATTCATAATGTATGATCAAATGCCTGTTTGTTCACAGACAGGAAAAACCTAGGGAACTGTCTTTAAAATAGGAAGAATATTTTGTTTGCACAGTACTATACAGAAACATGCATGGATGAAGTACTGAAACACAGTAGGACCAGACATCTATTTTTTCCTTATTTCATGTAATAAATTATTCCATATTTTAGCATATATTCAAGGTTTTTAGACTTATTGTTTAAAAGCTGGTAATTTTGCTTAGGATGCTTTTGTATTATTTTCACACAGAAGAAAGTATTTGTCCTCCTGTGGAAAGACTATGGTGACTGGGTCTTTTGTGTGTTTTCTGTCCTTCTAGAAGTACAGTCTAAAGTATTAGCTCATACATCCATAACTGTAGAAAAAAAATGATATGGCAACATACACAAACAAAAACACTCTGAAGAATATATTTTAGAAGACTATCATCAGCTTACCAGAGTGGTTTGTATTATCTTAAAAGAACAGCTGTTAATCAAGCTGATATTTTCTATAGGAACATTCAATATTTTACTTATCTCCAGCCCCACCCCCACCCACCTTCCCCCCAAAGATGCAATTGAAGACTAGGATGAGAGAAATCCTGTTTGTGGCACAGCCAATAACTCTACTCATGGAAAACACTCTTTTCATCCCTTAGTTAAAACTCTTACCCCCTCAGCATAAACACTTGTTAAGAGTTGGGGTTTGCCACATGAATAGTATTTTTTGTTAGATATGTTAGCAAATGTAATTCTAGTTTAAGACGATTTCTAAAAATAAACACTCTACTTCTTTTCCATATTCTCATCTTGATATGGAGGAAAGCAATGGTTTTCAATCTCTAATGTTTGTTCCCAAGTACTTTTACAGAAAGGGAGACCAAAAAAAAAAATCTGCAGCATGCAGGGTTACTGCTGGTATTCAGCTATGCATCTCAAAAGCACTTCACTACAGTTTTAGTGATTTGACTAAGCATTTCTCATTTAAAAAAATATTCTCAGATCAATTCAAAACCCAGTAATAGGTGATAGCAGCTCCACACCCAATACACTAAAGAAAAGCTAAGTTAAAGGAGACAGTATGTAGGTTCACTGTTTGAACAGCTCCTTCACCAGGCAGAGTTTGAAAAAACCTCTACATCAAAGACTAGATTTTGCTCCAGTTCTCCAACATATCCCAAAGCACAGTGTCTCCCTAGTCCCCCTGGAGCAACAGCTGTCTTTTAGGTTTGAAGATTCTGACTTAAATGCAAAACCAAATTAAAATCTGACATTTAGAGGTGCATTCAACATTTTCCCCACAGACACTGTCCCCACCAGAACAGCTGCTGCTACTATAAGGTGATGACTGGTACTTTTGGAAGAAGGGACAGGAATCTCAGGAGCAAAAGAGAGGAAAAAAAAAAAACAGAGGAAGGACTTTTGATGTGCTAACATTTGTAAACTAGAATTCTAGTTTATCTGAAGGCAAAATACAAACAAGACCTTTAAGATGAACTTTGTATTTTTCAGCATATGGCATTTTATGTGCAGAAAACTGTAAGTCTATTATGCTGACACAAATGTAATTTAATGAGAAGTTAGATGATTTTGCTATTAGGCTGAATATTAAGTTCTGTACAAAGCAATGATGCTGAGGAATAAAGACACTTCATTCCTTTTCAATTTAATGGGACATTGGCATTTACATCCCTTAGGCATCTTCAAAAGTCTCTCTCTTAATGCTTATGTCTAGTGTGCTTCAGAAATACATTTCAACCTCCAAACTTGATTTGGAATACAGGTACAATAGTAAGTAAGCACAATAATAAAAATCTATTAATATATTTCTAGGCATCTTCTATAGAACTGAGTCAGAGAAAAAAAATGAATCTGAGGAACAGATATTGGCACAATCTAACCTGTAAGGCTTTTAGAGCACAGTGGTAGATTGGTCAGATAAAAGAACATAGTGTGACTATAATTCATCTGGATTTTAACTAGGTCTCTACCACAGTACCACATGGAAATCTCAAAGAAACCAGCAAAGAAATAGCATGCTACAATAAGAAGGGGTAAATGATGATGGAAAGAACCACCAGTTGCTACCAATGATGTCGCATAGGAAGATGGAAAGGTATCATATGAAACTAGATTCATCTTGCGTTCAAGGACAGTATTTTTCAATATGACAATACAGTACCTGGGGGAAATTTCATTGCAGTAGCATTTTCAAAGTAGCATCAGAAATACCTATACAGTTGTGCATTTACTTATTTCCTAATCTTATGTTTTTACTCAGAATGTTGTGAAATTTTTGTCTATTCAAGATGGAAAAAGAAAATGAAGGCATCTGTTCAGAGTAGTGAGAGTCATTTAATGATTACCACTGTATATCACTTTCTTTAACCATATGACAACCAGTACACTTTTAAATAAAGGAAATGCTATCTTTAGTGGGGAGCACCTTGCAACAGTGAAGACAACTTTATTGATTGTTCATGTTAAGCAAATTCAAGGTGAATACATCATATAAATACTAACTCAACAAACAGCTTGCTATGTGCATCATCATAGACTAATAATTTTTTTTCTGACATGCACAAACCATACAGATTTTGCAGTCACATTAGTTCTGCAGTTAACAATCTTACCCCCTGAACTGCACTTCCAGAGTAGTGTGGTACACTCATGCATAAGCTAAATTAGCTTCATAGTTAACAACCTCATCCCCTGAACTGAAGGCTAAAAAAAAACCAAAAAAAAAACCAAAAAAAAACACAAAAAAAAAGAGAAGCTATGTTGCTAGTAGTACTAAAAAGCCATTTTTAATGCGTAACAAAAAGTAAACCTATAAAAATACATGCTACAGCAAAATGGCATGTATCAAATAAGGTCTGAATATGCACACAGATTCACCTTAATAATGAAAATAAACTGTGCCAAGCATGGAACAATAAGTAAAAAAATATTCAGAAACTACATACTGCCCTCAGAGCAGTAGTGAAATTTTACTGTTTTTTCCCTCTCGTGTCTGTGTATACTCATTATACTGTGATCTTCAATACCATAGATGTAGAAGTAAGCTTGTAAATACAGTGCCCAATAACAATCTTGTGGCTGGACACTTAATGTACCACTATTATAGAAGTGCTTCATTTTATAAACATTTTTCATCTGAGGAAACAGCTTTGCAAATATTTTTCATCTAGTGCTTGCCAGGAAAATAAAGTTAACATGAACAAAGGCAGAGTGAGTTTAAATCTTAGGCCACCACTCCTGATTGGTTTCCTATATACAGTTTCCCATTCTCCAAGAAGTGTTCCTCTTTTCAAATTAAGTTAATGCATTTTTATTAAACATGTTCAAAATAAGTCACCACCACCAAATGAAAAACAGACCTTGCATGCTTCTCCCTCTGACTTTTTACCCTTTGCATATTGTTGCATCTACCAATTATATAAGGGAATTTTTTGTTTGGTCACTGTGTAATACAGTTTGTTTGAGGAGCAAATATACATTCTATCTCTTTTTCAGTATGTGTCATAATGGTGCCTCAGTAAACATGATCTAGAGAACAGTATTGTCTTCTGCCCTAGAGGCACTTTATGATACTTGCCTGCTTTAAAAGAAGGTTCATTAAGACCTTACTGTTTAACCTGTCCAAAGGCAATAAAAATCAAACAAAACAAAAAAAAAGGAAAAAAGGTTAATTGCACATGGCAGCAACTTTTATAATTTGCTGTTTTTCAGAGTTTGGAAACTAGAAAAATATCTTAACTATTAGGAAAATTATTTTGCGAATACAGTTTATTAATTCAAAACTCCTGCAGAATTATAGTCAAGACTTCACCTAAAGGTGTAGAGGAAAGAAAAAGAGAATGATGGATAATGAGAAGCATATGCATATCATAATGCGTACAATCATATGAATTTACATATTTACAACAGAGATTTATGTTCATGAGACTTTCCTAAGCCTCATGGATAGGTTAAAAAAGTTTAAAAAAAGTGAGCAGAGATTTTCACAAAGATATTTAAGGTTACTTATTTTCTCCTTCCATCCTGGTTTTAAATATTGTATTGCATGTAGCAAATCTAGAATACATGATTCAGTTCAGTTGCAAATATGTGCTTCGCATTTAGGGGGACGTAGAGTCTGAACTATGAGCTTACTTAGGCTTTCAATAGATTTATCGCACTAGAATGGAGAGCTATAGGATCCTGAAATACTGGATTGATGTCAGCAAGCTGTCTGATATGGCACCAACCACAGCAAATTTTTTTCTGAATTACCTTACAAAATAAACCACCACACAACCCTGAAGATATCATTAAAAAAAATAAAAATGGATACAAAGGAACACATCCAAAAAGCATGAGAAAATATGAAATTTCAAAGAGAGATGAAAGATTTGATTTAAGGATGCTATTTAAATGTAAAAAGAAAAGAGTCAGTATTTGTTCACCCTGAATGTTCTGAAAGGTCTGCTGGCCACAGAGATCCATCTCATAGGGCTATGACCTGCTAGTCATAAAGAAACACTGTGATCACCTGATCTGATTATTTGGCTTTACCCCCATGAGCTAATTTAAAATTTTAAAAATAGGTTATGCTTATGGATGATTTTGTTGTTGATATTTTAAACACTCTTGTGGAGATCTTATTCTTACAACTTATGCCCACAATAAGTGTTTTTGGCACCTTGTTAACCTCATATGTAGGATATTTCATTTTAATTTCAAAGTTTAATAATGTAAGCTTAACCACTAGTGCAGCGGGTTAGCCCTCGGCTGGCGGCTAAACCACACACACCTGCTCACACAGTCCCTGCCCCCACCCAATCATAGTGGAGAGAATTAAAGAGGTAAATGGCAAAGAGGACTCATGGGTTGAGATAAGGACAATTCAATAACTAAACTACAATAATATTGGAAATAATACTATATACAAATATACAATGTGATACACAGTGATACTGCCCCTCCCCACCTGATGACCAAAGGCCCAGCCCACTCCCACTCCAAGACCCCGGAGGAGGGAGGGAATGGGTGATACACAATGATACTGCCCCCTCACCCGATGACCAAAGGCTCAGCCTGTTGCCAGCTAACGGTCCCCAGAAACTGCACTCGCAATTCCCCCAAACAGGGGGGTGCACCGCTCCCAGAGGCACTCACAGAACGGAAATAACAGCCCAAGCGTCCCAGAACCGAGAGCTAACCAAGGTGGGGGGAGAACGACCACCTTGCCACAGCTAATGATCCCCCCGGAGAGGGAGGATCCCGAAACTCACGGAATGGCGATAACGAGCATCCCGAGATCCGAGACGTACCGGCATGTACCAGGGGGAGGAAGGCCTTGGGAGAGGGAATGCAGGTACCCGAAGCAAAATGATCCGCAGCCCAAGGGAAGCAAAAACGAAGAACTGAAAAGTCTTGCTTTCAGTGTACAAGTTAGGTCTCTCTTCAGCATATGCAGCAGTTTCTTAAAACGCAGGAATAGTCTAATAATGCTTTTGTGCTCTCCAGCATATGGTTAGTGAAATGATGAAATAAGGACTTTCAATGAATGTTGGTATATTTATATGAACTCTTATTGTTGACTTTCTCCCAAATGTCTTTCAGCACATAGCATAGAAAGACAAAAGGAAAGAGAAAAATACCCTTAGTTTTTACTGTATCTTCTAAAGTTCATTCCCTGCATGAATATATTTTGAAAGATTCAAGAGGAATCATTCAAGCTCACTTGCTTGCTTTTCACTTTTAATGTGTAGTTCCGCATGCATAGTTTTGAAACTCTCCCCCTAGTACTGAGGACATTTACTTTCTGCTAATAGTAATACATTAAAAGCATTTAGGAGAGGCATTCAGTTGTAGGCAACTCCTGTAACAAAAGTTTTAGAGAAGCCCAAAGAAATAAATATACAACAAAATTAATTTTCTATTTTGAATTTTTTTCTTTCTAGACTAATGATTGGCTTACATTGAATAAGATCTAATTTCAAACCTGATTTTAAAACATATTTTCTGATTTGGGGTTTGTTTTTAAAAGCATTTTCCTCAAATCCAAGGTACTATGGACGGAACAAATCTCTGTTTCTCAATTGTTATGCAAGAAGGCAGCCTGCAATCTGACCCGAAGTTAATGGAATTCTGCAAAGGCAAAGAAATATGTACCTGTGCAGGTTTGGGGTGCAGTAGTACAACTAATTAGGAGAAGATCTGGAAACTCCCATACATCACCGGTAAGCACTAGAGATATATCTCGGTAAAGACTTGTATTTCAATTGTGGTGATCAGATCACACTGCAAAAAAAGCATGTAGTATCTCCATTATGCAGATGGGAAGATGGAGACAAGAAACAAAACAATTTGACTGAAACTACCAAATAGATAAACGGCAAATACCCAGTCCGCTGGTCCTTCCATTAAGGAATCCATCCTTCATAGAGAAGGACATGAGTAAGGTTTGAGTCCTCTCATGCTCCATAGTCTTAGCTGCCAAGGTATACAAGCCTGCAAAGTATTGGATAGTAACATACCTGCAAAACAACACCTTAGTTCTCCCTTGCACATGCACTACCACTGATCTCCTCAAGTCAATCTGTAGCCCACACAGTTTCCCAAAGCAAAGTAGCTTATCAAAGCTCAACTCCACAATCACATCTTACCTCCTCTTCAGCTAGAGCTAATTAATAATCATAGCTTATAAACAAAATTAGCCCTTTGTTTTCCTGCCCTACTCCTGTTCTATTTTAACACTTTTACAACTTTACCTTAAGCACCTGCAGTGACCTTGTATCAGGCATAACAGCAAAGATAAGGTCACAGAGAGAGGACTGGAACCAGTCTTTCCTTTGGGACAATAAATATCTAGAGGGAAGGATTTTATATAAAACCTACTACAAGCCAAACAGTTGTTCAGTCTCAGACTCCAAATACACATAGTACTACTTCTTCACTATCAAAGGTGGCATATCTTGTAATTTCGCTAAGCACTGTATGTCAGCATTCACTGTTAAAGCTTCACCACTCAGAGCCAAATAATTAAAAAAGAAAAATCAGAATAATCTTTTCTTTTGTGTTTTCCTTCAAAAAATTAAAGGGCTGAAATAATAGAAAACTATTATGTGTAAAAAGAATCCATGCACACAATCGTAGGTACAGAGCCCAGTTTCACAATCTCATTACATTTAAGCTCAACGTTTAGGACCAGCAGTGCTGGAACAGATACAAAATAAATTTGAAACTAACTATGTGCAAAATGATTCACATTTGCTTCAGATTAAGATAGCGGAAATTTATATTCAAGCTGAACTGGCAGAAACAGTGTTAAAGCTATCCTCCAAACAGACAGATGTTCCTGCAATTAACTAACAAGGATGGGTGGATTACCGGGTGATCCATGTAGCAATGTTAATGACCCTCATTTCCAGCAGGTACAGGAGTTTAGGGAGGTGCCAGGGACATAAAATTGCACAGAAGAGAGTGTGGACTGGACAGCTTCTGTGCAAAAGAAAAGCTATTTGCATTCTAGAAGTCTGGCATTTAAACTGGCTGAAACAAGTCATATTTTAATCTGTATTGATGTGCCTAGAGCAAGTCTTGCTTTATCCTGAATCAATCCCAGCTCAGAGCAACATTGTCATTTAGATCAAGTCATAGACAGATGAAACCTTTTTATGGACCCAGTCAGGCTCACAGGCAACAAGAGGTTTTTTCCCCACTGTTTCAGTAATCAACAAAATTCTTATGATCTAAGATTTGTCTTATACTCAGAAAATCATGTATGCAAAACTTCACCAGCCATTTTCCATTCTTTATCCTTCATAAGTGCATACCAATGCAAACACATTTTCAGAAGAAGACTAAAGTTCTGTCCCCTATTTTTCTGTAGAACAGATTAAGAGTGTCTTACTACCACTTTGATAACATTTTTCATCAAAGCTTCTCAAAGTATCCTCTAGAACTGCAGTCTGTTAGTGCTTTCTTACCAATGGAGTAATTGAGCTTTCAAGAGCTGGAGATCTGAGAACTCCAAGTGCATAATAAATGCAAGTACAATTTAGGACAGAGCAAGTGTAGAGTCTTGCATCTGGGCAAGAACAACACCAGGTTCCAGTATAAATTGGGTACTGACCTGTTGGAGAGTAGTGTAGGGGAGAGGGACCTGGGAGTCCTGGTGGACAGCAGGATGACCATGAGCCAGCATGGTCATAAAAATAAAGTAAATAATTTTACCACCATACAAGGCAACCAGAATAAACCGGTGACAGACTGAAAAAACGACACTTCACCCAAGTCTCCTAAACACCCTCTTGCTTGTTATAATAGCTCTTCTGTAGAACAAACTGTGGTGAAAGGAAAAAAGGGGCAGCAAGTCTCTGACAAATAGAAATGGAAAAACTTGAACCAAGAACATGAAAGGGAGGGTGAGTGGGTGGGAGGAAACTGGTGTTTGCGTGTTTGGAGTACTAAGACTTGCTAAAGATTACTTGGAAAGCCTCAGAAACTAGAGAAACTTTACATAAGGTTTTGTTGTCTTACGGTTCCTGTTAAAAAGCTTGCTAAGCCATGTGAGAACATTCAGTTTATTCACATTATGATTTTCAGAAGGTTCAGAGCAAGACATTGGTACCTGAGTAGTACAAATGTTTGGTACCAGTCAATACCTGACTCCAGTCATTTTTAGCGGAAATTGGGCCCTTAACCAAGGACATTTATGGCATTTTGGACAGATGGATGGGAAAAAAAGAAAGTCACAAAATCAGGATTGGAATGTAAGAGCTAAGTCTGAGAAACAACATTCTGCAAATATTTAGCACACAGACAGTATTTGTTAAGGATTCCCCCCTGCTCTGAGCTTCACTCTGAAGTGTTACAAAGGAAAAAACAACAAATAACTTTTTCTCAAGAAACAGATATTGGTCAGGTTAATCTTCTCTTACCTGGCATTCATCCCTGGATGTACACAGAATGCTTAGAAAATCTAAACCAGTGCCACATCAGTACAGTTTTGTGTTTCAGCTTCACTGCTAAGTCACAGGTGGACAATCTGTTCAGACTTACATGAAATGCTTGTGGAGAGAGCTGCCTACAGCATGGGCAGCCAAGGGGACAATAGCGATGAAGAGAACTGGGATTTTGAGCACATCTGTGATGAGTGTCACTGTTATGAAAATGGAACCACACAGAACTCTCATGCCTCTCTGTCATAGGAAAATGGGTATAACAGAGTGTGATGCAAGCATCAGCTGATAAAAGCCCCCACAGGGCAAGGATCTGTTGGTGAATTAGTCACACAGTTCTCCCTTGTAAGTGAGGGAGAAATTTCACTCCTACTTGTCAGCTTCAAGTGCACCTTCTCACTCCAAGCAGTTACTTGGAGCAGCACACCACACAGCTCTTATAACAAGCTCATGTTTCAAAATTCCCAGAAAGAGGTGATGGAAATAAATGCATCTTTAACATAACTCTTCCAATTTCAACTTAATTTTGTCAACTACATGACACTTCCTGTAAGTAAATAATTTCAAATAGGAAATCTCAGATGGATTAGTGTAAGCTTATTGATTGTCAAGGTAACAATTCTGAGGCAGAGAAATCTGAGACCTCTTGACCAGAAAGGGAATAAAAAATACCTCTTACAGAAGCAGGCTTTTATGAAAATATAATTTAGAGGCTTCAAGGCAATAAAGACAAGTTTGAGCACAGTTACAAGCCATTTTTAGATTATATTACCTCTTAGTCCTTTTCCTTTTCCTGAAATAACCTGCTTCTCCGCCTCCCTCTTTTGCAATCTTCCTTCTTTCCTTGTCTTTCTTCAGAGCAGCAAGAGAATGAGCATTATGAATTATAGATGTCAGCAATACAGAAATCTCATCAGGAGAATACTTTTTTTCTAGCAAAAATCTCAGGAGAAAGGTTGGACTGGTGCAGAAAGCCTACTCAGCACAGGAAAGCATGTGCATAACCATCTGTAGCAGCTCTGTACTCCCACTGCCTTTCAGAAATCACTGAGACAAGTGGCATGAACAGTAATCTGGAGTAGATAAATTCCACCAGAAAAAAAGAAAACCAATACCTTCTCCCCCCCCACCCCCCCAAAAAAACCCAAAACAAACAAAAAACAACCCATATCTAGAATATTCCTCATAGGCATTTGAGTGATTGTTACACTGATATAGACTCTCGGGGCGCAGTCAGACACAGCCAAGAGTGTCAATGAAATCACATATATTTTTTCAAGTCACATATCAATATCAGAGATATTCTTACTAGTCTTTCCTTGGAGTTTTACATTAGCAGAGCAATCTGCTCCTTGTATTCTTACAAATGGAATGAGTTTTTGTTCATCTTTTTCCTTCAGTGACCCAGCTTGCATCAAACATGCAAAGTTTAGTGCCTCAAGGCTTTAGCATTTCATTTCTGTCTTACAAAGTGACAGTTACAAATGGCCACGTATATGAGTTGAGGCCATGTATGTATCCAAGAGGACCTTTAGAAGGTCAGGCTGCTCAAGGGCTTCAGAGGGTCTGTTGTAAAGTAGTTGGTAACACTAATATATGTACCTGTCACATACCTGTAAGGTTTTACAAACATCATGGTTAGCAACTGGTTAATGCACTGGAAGATCCATATTTTTGCTCTGATACTTCTGGGCAAATTTCATGGACTGAACAACATAGAAGCATGTTTGCTGTTATCTGTATCCCAGAACTCTCGTGCAGAGCAGAGCGCAGAGGAACATACACTCAGTATTTGAAGGCACAGGATAAAAAGTGTTTTCCAGTCTCTGAGGACTGTATTTACTGGTTTGGATATACATTACTGGGGCCACATTTTAGGGGTTCATCAGAAGTTCTTTGAACATAAATGCATCCCTTCAGTCTCTGTTAACTTTCTCCTTGCTCCACTAAAGGATATCCTGTTGTAAGCTAATAGTGACAAACGTTAACTGTCAAAGAAGGCATCAAGAATCTGAATCTAACTTCACATTTACCTTTAACAGGAAAGGGGGAGATACCACTGACATAGAACAAAAAACCAAAACATGCCAAAAGTGCAAGTCAAAGTCTGCAGACTGACTGCTCAAACTGTTTGAGCTGATTTGTTGTTATAGTTTCAATGCAACTTAGTTTTCCTTCTCACTGCTGCAAGCATGTCTGCATTCACCAAGTGTCTTTCCTTCCTTTCTCTAATGCTAGTGAAAGTGCATCCTCATTTCTTACCTTTCTGTCCCTTTCTTCCCACATCTTGCATTGCTGTTTCTAGGTCAAATTTAGTCTCCTTATTGTCAAGTGTAAGAGTTGTTTTGTCTTAAATTCTGCTTTCATAAACTATGGGTAGAAACCCAGATCTGTATTCTGGAGGATCTGTTAATTATTTCATCTTTATTTTACATATTCTGCTCTTGATGACTACCCCTTCTCTCTAACTGTTCTCTCACCTCCAAAAAAATAATGTATTTTCTTTCTTTTTCCTCACTATCTCCTGTTTGCTTTTACTATATTGTTTTTATTCCAAGACTATGCTGGCCTTTTGTACCCAAGCTTCAGAGCTGTTTCAGGATAACTCCTACTTTACATTTGTGAAGTGCCATGTAACTTTACAGCCATATCAGATATTTTTAGTGCTAAAAACAATGAATAGGATGCTCCATTTTACAAGGCTACAAACTGGTTTCACTTAAAATGGAAATGAGTAAAGTCTTCAACATATATCAATAGAACTTGTTTGTAAAGTTTCATGCTCTAGTAACTTTCATCTTTATAAAGGCTGAAGAAGTCAGTCCCATGTGTCACATTTAGATAAACACTGGCAGAAATGGCCCCGAAGACACAATAACCTACTAGCCCAAATAATTTTTACTTTAAATGTAAATGTCTGTCTTTCAAACCCCTGAAGCTTCATCTCCCAAAAGCACCTCTAGAAATTTATCATCTGTATTCAAACATAGATAAATACTTTCCATGACTAAAAAAAAATTTTGTTGTCAAAGGGTATAGGGAGGCAACTAATAAAGCTAAGGTCTCCTAGGAATTAAACCTTGCTAGAGGGGTCAAGGACAAGAGAAAGGGCTTCTTCAAATACATTGCCAATAAAACTAACTCTAGAGGCAAGGTAGGCCCACTGATGAATGAGGTGGGTGCTCTGGTGACAGAAGATACAGAGAAGGCAGAGTTGTTGAATGCCTTCTTTGTCTCTGTCTATACTGCTGGATGCTGTCCTGGGGAGCTCTTTCCCCCTGAAGCCCCAGAGGAAGTCAGGACAAAGGAGAAGTTTGCCTTGGTAGATGAAGACTCGGTTAAGGACCAGTTAAGTAATCTAGACACCCATAAATCCATGGGTCCTGATGGGATGCATCCACGGGTGCTGAGGGAGATGGCAGAAGTCATTGCTAGACCACTCTCCATCATCTTTGGTAAGTCGTGGGGAACGGGTAAGGTGCCTGAGGACTGGAGGAAAACAAATATCACTCCAGTCTTCAAAAAGGGCAAGAAGGAGGACCCGGGTAACTATAGACCGGTCAGCCTCACCTCCATCCCTGGAAAGGTGATGGAACAACTTATTCTCGATGCTGTCTCTAGGCATACCAGGGATAAGAAGGTCATTAGAGGCAGTCAACATGGCTTCACCAAGGGGAAGTCGTGCTTCACCAACCTGATAGCCTTTTATGAGGACATTTCCAGGTGGATAGATGATGGTAAAGCAGTAGATGTGGTCTATCTCAACTTCAGTAAAGCGTTTGACACTGTCTCCCACAGGATCCCCATGGCTAAATTGAGGAAGTGTGATCTGGATGATCGGGTAGTGAGATGGATTGTGAACTGGGTGGAGAAAAGAAGCCAGAGAGCTGTGGTGAATGGGATGGAGTCTAGTTGGAGGCCTGTAGCTAAGGGATTCCCCCAGGGTTTGGTATTGGGACCAGGGCTATTCAATATATTCATCAACGACTTGGATGAGGGAGTAGAGTGCACCCTCAGCAAGTTTGCTGATGATACGAAGCTAGGAGGAGTGGCTGACACTCCAGAAGGCTGTGCTTCCATCCAGCGAGACCTAGACAGGCTGGAGATTTGGGCGGGGAAAAATTTAATGCAATTTAACAAGAGCAAGTGTAGAGTCTTGCATCTGGGCAAGAACAACACCAGGTTCCAGTATAAGTTGGGTACTGACCTGTTGGAGAGTAGTGTAGGGGAGAGGGACCTGGGGGTCCTGGTGGACAGCAGGATGACCATGAGCCAGCACTGTGCCCTCGTGGCCAAGAAGGCCAATGGCATCCTGGGGTGTATCAGAAGGGGGGTGGTCAGTAGGTCAAGAGAGGTTCTCCTCCCCCTCTACTCTGCCCTGGTGAGACCGCATCTGGAATATTGTGTCCAGTTCTGGGCCCCTCAGTTCAAGAAGGACAGGGAACTGCTGGAGAGAGTCCAGCGCAGAGCCACAAAGATGATGAAGGGAATGGAGCATCTCCCTTATGAGGAAAGGCTGAGGGAGCTGGGTCTCTTTAGCTTGGAAAAGAGGAGACTGAGGGGTGACCTAATTAATGTTTATAAATATGTGAAGGGTGAGTGTCAGGAGGATGGAGCCAGGCTCTTCTCTGTGACATCCAGTGATAGGACAAGGGGCAATGGGTTCAAGCTGGAACATAGGAGGTTCCACTTGAATATGAGAAAAAACTTCTTTCCAGTGAGGGTGACAGAGCACTGGAACAGGCTGCCCAGAGAGGTTGTGGAGTCTCCGTTTCTGGAGACATTCAAAGCCCACTTGGATGCATTCCTGTGTGATCTGATCTAGGTGTTCCTGCTCCGGCAGGGGGATTGGGCTAGATGACCTTTTGAGGTCCCTTCCAATCCCTAACATTCTGTGATTCTGTGATTCTGTGAAAAAGGGAAAGCAAGTTTAAAATTTAAAGTTATCAGGATGATCCCTGCAATACAGAATCCAGCTTGAGCCATTCTTTTCTGTCAAAGCCAATTGTGATCTACAAAAAAAAAAAAAAAAAGGGAAATATTTAAGTGGCTGAACTTTCGCATTGGATTAACCATACTGCATTTCCCTGTAAAGATCCAGATTTCATGCTCTGATCCTTCATTTTGTAAGGTAAGGGCCAACAGTCCTATTGATATTTCAGGGGTGCGTTTGTGGCAGATTTATGCAAATTTTATTCCTGTTGCAAGAAAGTGAACAAAAAGTTCTGGCATGCATATGTATGGATTTAACAGGAGAAAAAAAAGAGGGGGAATACATCAAGTTTTATGCTTAGTACATCACATTCACGTATTTTCAGCAGAAGACAGAACTTGTAAGTTTTTACCAAACAGATTTATGTTCTAATAACATACCCACATTTAAACCTGAGATTCAAGCAAACAAAAGATAGAAAGAAAAAACAAACATTTGTAGTGTAAACTAAATGGCAGTGCTCTAAAACATGTACAATTTTATCAAGCCTTTCAGGTATCAGCCAAGTCAGGTCTGCCTGTATTAAGGCTCTCACATTCAACTGAAAAATGTTTATGCATAGCAAAGTATATGCACATTACATAACAAGGCAATGTAAACAGAATGTTGGGGGAGAGGGATAGGGGGGAAAGCACACAATTTCCACAAAAGTCAGTAGCATCCTAACAGAGTTTAGCAACCAAATCAATTGTATGCTGTTCATGCATTCCTTTCCAGGATAACTATCTGAAAATTAAAGTCATGTTAAGTTGAAATGCATTTTTCCACACTCCCAGTTCAGGGAAACAGTCATCACTGAATCACCATAATGACATTCCAGAACACATACAATTACTGATTGTACACTTCCATAGTTATGAAGTTCTGCTGCACAAGAATTATATTTGAGAGGAGAGGAAATTATGGCATTAAACTGTTCAATTTATAATAATTTGTTGCATGAATATACTAGTAGGTGTCTTGAGTCAAGTAATTAAGCTGTATTATCTGCTTATGAAATCAGGATAATGACTGAGGAAAATGACAGAAACCTCTGAAGGCCTCCTGAAATCATGAGTAGATTTGGTACTTCTTCCCACAATCCATCCCCTTCCATTCAGTGAAACTCTTTGGTAATTTTAGGTTTTTGTAATATAATTTTGCAAAGTCAGAATGAGGTAGCAAGTGCAAGGAAAAAAACAAAACAAAACAAAACACACTTTTAAACAGAGCTGAAACAGTTTAAGAAGTTTCCACGGGTGATCCTCCTAGTTAGTTTTAATAGCTTCAAGTCAAGAGCATGACATTTAAAAACAGAGGTATAGTGATATTCTCTAATTTGTCAAATCTTTAATGTGCTTTGCATGAAAATACTACTACAAAATTACTTGGCTCAATGCCAAAGGTAATTACGCTCCTTATACTGCTGTCTTGACTTGCTGCCAAAACTAGCAAAGTGGGCATTTCCCTCAGACAACACTGTTAATGAGAACTGTCAAAGTCCTTTCAACACTCCTTATTTTGTTATACTTGTCATCTCACTTGGGTAGCTTGCTAGACTTTTGTTCTCAACAACGTATATCTTAGCAATATGCTCATACCTTGACAATAATACACTGAATTGTTTGCCATTTCTTGAAAACAACTCTGAATAAAAGAAGCTTTCTCTTTGGTTTTGAGAAAAAAGTAATACAAAACAACAACAAAAAAAAAACTCCACAGCAAATCACTGGCCCCCACCCCGTACCCACCACCAAGCCAAATAATGAAAAACAATTCCCAGCTGAGTTTTAAGCTCAGTCTTGGAAGCTAGAGATAAATGAATGATCACCTCTCCCCCGTTGAGCAAGGTTCAAGCCAGCAAGGCTGCAGCAAGGGAGTTTTAACACTTCTGAATTTGGGGTTCTGGCCTTAACACAGCATAGTCAGTCTTCTGCTACTGGATTTTGTGCTGTGTGGAGATTAAAACATCCCTTTCTCACTTCCTTATCAGAAATAGAGAGGCACAGATGTCTACAAAGCCAGCTAGAGGGAAAGTGAAAAAAACATAAAATTAATAAGTTAAGCTCACCAGCACACAGGTGTGTTTCCCTGAGGTATTGATAAAAACCTTGAACACATTGATGAAGAAGCACACCTTCCTGCAGCCATGCAGAATCACAGTGGCATGGGGATCTCTTATTAATTTTGGTTGTGGAAGTCAAACTTCTTAATAGACAGCACAGCTCTCCCTTTCCAGGGACAAAGTTAAGTTTTTCAGACTATACAGGTGTGCTAGTAGCTTCTACGTGGTTTTTTCTCACCAATGTGAGTTGCAACATGAGGCCCGATCATGGAACCCCTGGAAATGAACCTGTGAGATGATGATGAGAGAGAGGGTCAGCAAACACAAGAGATGGTTACTCAGAGGATCCAAGAGCTTTTTCTTGATTGCCTGTAAATTCTCCTGTCCTGCCTCATTTAAAACTTGAGCTCTTGCATTCTTCTGTCCTGCTGCACATCTGTGTAGCTGAAAGTGCCACCCCTCAGGTGGGAGCATTTTCTGAGAACTCCACAAAGTAAATGCTATAAAATTAGTTGAATAAGGGTGGCTATGTACAGCTTTTCAACAACAGAGAAACATTTGGCCTTAGCCCAATTGCACACATTTCTGAATTAGCTAAAATAAATGTAAGATGACATCTATAGCCTCTAGTTCCCTGGAGGAATAAGATATGGTACAATGCAGGTGCACTGTGAAGAAGTCATCCCTTCTCCTGACATCTGGATTGAAAGACAGCTCTGTTTACTAGAACAAGCAAGCGCACCATTTACACAAAGAACGTTTGTCAGACTGTCTTGAGGAGAAAAAACATTGCTGTGCTTATATGTGGCGGGTTGGCCCTTGGCTGTGGGCCAAACCACACACACCCGCTCACACAGTCCGCGCCCCCACCCAATCATAGGGGCGAGAATTAAAGAGGTAAATGGCAAAGAAGACTCGTGGGTTGAGATAAGGACAATTTAATAACTAAACTACAGTAATATTGGAAATAATACTATATACAAATATGCAATGTGATACACAGTGATTCTGCCCCTCCCCAACTGATGACCAGCCCACTCCCGGCCAATAACCCCGGAGGAGGGAGGGAATGGG
>VZTO01008628.1:52375-78484 GCA_013400615.1 Syrrhaptes paradoxus
CGGGTGGGGGGGGGGGGAAAGAAAAACAAGGCCTTGTGAGAGCGAATGCAGGGAGCGAGATAATCCGGAGCCCAAGGGAAGTGAAAAAGCCAGCTCTCACGGAAGGGTCCTCACCTATATACTGGGTATGACGTGCATGGGATGGAATAATTGGTCAGTCTGCTTCTCAATCTTGACCTAAAAGCAAATCCCAAGCTAGAAGCCGGACTGTCTCTTTCCCCCTTCCCTCTCTCTATGGAGAGGAGAGAGGCTGAAGGTATTTTTTCCTTGAGAGTATCCTAGCAATAGCTATAAACGTTCTTTTCGTATCAGCTTTCTCCTGAGCAGGAATCCAAAACATAGCTTCTTGCTAACTATTTATGAAGAGAAGGAAGAAAGAAAAAAAAAATTAACTCTCCTCAGCTTAACCCACGACAATATTCAATCATATGGGAGACAAGAAAACCACAGGAGAATGGTGGGTAGTGGCTGAGTATCTGTCTCACACATAATCTGAGCACTACAGAGAAAAGGAAAATGGGGGGGGATGGGGACAACACAACCTAGTGACTTGAAAACTGTGTCAGAAACAAAAGAGTACTTTGATAATTTCCTCCTAATTCATCATGTCATGAGCACACATTATCATTCCCGTTTTTCCATGTCAACAGAAAGAATCAAATACAGCTAAGTCATACCACTCTCAGTACCCAAGTTTTCCTACAAGTTCACATCTGCTAATGCACACTAACAAGAGAGGTGAGCATGAGTCCAGGCACAATACACAGGGGTATCCCTTCAACTTACCAATACTCCTTGTCTCTTCTCTGCTAGTCTTCCAGACAGGAACTCTGTCTGCAGGGAATACAAGGTATATTGATTATATTGACAAATGGAAAACATTTTTTTTTTAAACAATCCAACTTATTTCAGAGCTACCTACTACATGAGAGAGGCCATGGCTGCTGACAGTAATGACAAAAAATAAAATAATTGGAAGAGATAATTTGAAGAGAATAGGAGAACTGGACATCTCCAGATCATTATTTGGTTAGGTCCTGGTTTACATTTCATGCAAGACACCATAGGAGTTCATGTCTGCCCTTAGATGATCTCTAAGCTCCTTTCCAGCCCTAACCATTCCATGATTCTATGCTTATGTGTCTGACATATTAATATAAAAATTAAGCATACTGGTGAATAAACATCCCTTCCTGTGGCCACACAGAATCTCACTGGCATGTGAATAAAGAACATCTTACATGCTTAAACTGTCGAAAAAGACAAAGAATGAATTGGGATAATTTAGGAAACATGCAGTTTAAATTTTCATATTTTTGTTATCCCATGAGAAAAATCGATAGAGAGCAGCAATAGAAAACATTAAAAAGTCCATCAAATTTTAGAAAGATGTTGCACACAGAACTAGATCACATCAAGTTAACTGATACAGACTGCCAACTGAAATGTAAATTGTCATCCAACCCTTACAGTATATGAAGGGTCAGAAGAAAAAAGTTAACTCCTTTCTCTATCAAAATAAAGTTAGCATTGGAAGAAATCTTATTTTGTCACAAGTGACTGAAAGAAATCAAGATGATGTAACCAAGGCAATCATTTGCATATTACAGTGCTGCAGGTGGTATCACCACCTCAACCTACTCACCACATTTCATCATTTCGCTTCCAAATCCAAGATCTTGAAAGGCAAAAAGAAATAACAACACTATTTCTGTTTTTACACTAGTGAACAAACCTCAAAATATGGATTAATTTCCCATTATCTTTCTCGGTGGTGTCTATATTCACTCAGTTTTCCAATCCTTTTCTGCTTCTCTCTTCAGATGTACCCTAAAGATTTACTGGGTGAGATTTGCCAATTTAAAAATTATACGTGCACAGCCTGATCCTGGGAAAAAGTCTTAGATCCCACAGACTGCTTAGAAGAAAGTAAAAGCTCTCTGAATACCCCAGAGCTGAAAGAGAAAAGGAATTTTGAAGTGAGCCATTTGCTGTTTCTGTGATCACTTCAAAACCAAAAGGAAAGTATAAGAAACAGAAGCTACAATTTCCCATCTCTGCTTTTCATTTTCTCTGTTCCCTTATTTGTCACCTTCTGTCCCAAGAAACAGGACAATGAAAAATTAAACAAGCAAAACCACTAAGATAGTACCTTTATAAAAGACACTCAAAGACATTTAATCAAACACGTGTAATTTCCCTCCTTCCATTAAAAATATTCTATATGAAGAAAGATGCAAATTTGTCAAAACTAGTACTTGACTGGGTCAAAAAGGCTATTTAAGCAACCTAAGCAACTTGATAGTTTACTGATATCAACAGTCACATAGCTGTTTGCTAAGAAAAAAATGCTAGCATACTGTAAGAATTTTAAGGAACCTAACCTTAGACACTCAACTTCAGAAGCTGCTTTTTTAGCACCTTACATAAAATTTTTTGGAAGCAGAAAAACCCTAAGTTAATTTGCTCACACAAGTTCTTACCAAAGCTTCCTTTTCTGTATTTTATCGTCAAGAGAACGGAATGTTAAGAGAATGCAGTTCTTTTCTTGTTGCCAAGCTGGTTATCAGCATTCAGTCCTCATCTAGCCTAATCCTGTGTAACCATTAACAGTTAATACCATTTTTTAAAGTATGACTTAAACTGTTTGTAGTACATTTATTTATACTTCCAAGTTTTAGCATGTTTAGTTTTTGAGAAGGCAGAAGTCACACATACAAACAAATAGAATCTCTTTTGGTCACTGCTACTATTACTCTTAAACAATAAGGTCAAATCACATCTTCCTATACTACTTCTGCTCTGAACTCCCTGTAGAGAACCCTACATTCACTTGGTTCACACTTAGAAAGCTATTTTTTTCAATTCTGTAAACTAAACGCTGAACTTGCATTTAAGAAAACCAGTGAAAAATCCATAGTTACTGAATACTCACTGTGCCATACAAAAATTCATCTTTGTTTTTATGCCTTTAACAACACCCTAACTTCTGTTTTGGGGTGCTTATATTTTCTGAAAAAATTTCATTTAAAACAATTGCTTATAGACACCTTCGCAACCCAACTTAAGAGTTCTTTTTGCAACTTGCATAGAGGCAAGTTTTGTTTCATCACAGAAACCAACCCCCCTGAGAAGGCAAAAACTTAAGATAGCAGTGACCTGAGGTGGTTTTTGTCAGTATGATTCTTGTGTCAGCAATCTCTGTTAATTATATTGTTTAAGCCGTTATTCTGATTGCCCCATACCTACCTCAGGCTAAAATGTCTGTAAGGAGTGAGGAGTGAAGTGCCAATTGTGATCTGCAATTGCAGAAATCTTTCTCTGGATAAAGGGAGTGAATTCCTATGGCAAGGAAGTTTCCCTCTCTAGTTGTTGCTACTATTTTGTGATGTTTAGTTATGTTGCTTTTTCTGGGAAAGCTTTTTTTGAGTATTCATCTTGGTGAGGTGTTTTATTGCTATGAAGTTTGGGGGTGTTTCACGCTGTAACAGAGAATGTTTATAGTTCAGCCTTTCTTACTCATGCTAAGTGTTATAAGGCAAGCTATACTTCCTAAGGAAATAACAAGGTGAAAACTCCTTTAATATCCCCCTCCTATAGCATTATCCTATGTATATCACATGGCAAGACAGTTAGTTGAGAACTCAAAAGAAGAAAAAGGAGAGGAAAAAAAGGCAAAAATATTTTATAAGTATGGGACTTCATGTCCCAATCTAGTGCACAGCTCTCTGTTTGTTTACTGTTACTGGTTATTCCACTAGCACATAGATGTGCCTTTTCATTGTAAAGTTAAGCATAGATAGGAGAAGCTGTTGTGTATCATAATTTCTTATTGTAGAATGATAGGCCGAGCTATTCCATGGGATATGATTCCATTAATATTTCACTTTACATTTAACTGAACAGTTCTTGTCCTTGGCTTGAGATAGTGGAAATAGCACTTTTAATATTTTGGAGCAGCTCTAAATCTATACGTGCCATTTTACTTCTGATGCAATTCTTTCCTCTGGATGGCAACCTAACAAGAATTTATTGTAGCTTTGCATTTAATTCATGAGGAAATCATATACTTCTGTCTCTCGAGCAGCTCTCAGTACCCAAGCCTACCCCCAGTTTTTTCAGGAACACAGAAATATTCCTATAATCCATAAAAAATTTCAATGCTTCTTCCAGAAGTCAACTAGGTCATGGGTTATAAGTAACTTATAATTTTGCATTTGAAAATTGAAGAAATGTAAGAAACTTTTAAAATATGGAGCTAAATTAATCCAGATTTCCCAGTGCCTAGGATTCAAAAAGATTTTGTCATTTAGACACCTGAGTGCTGAAGTGTTTTTTGAAAAATGAGTCTGGGTTAATGAAAAAAAAAATCTAAAAATCTGTCGCATAACTATTTTCAAAATATTATTCTATTTGAATTGCATCATCTCATTTACTATTATTTCAAGAAACAGTACACAACTTACAGAAGCCTTTTTATGCATACTTTTTATGAGCTTTTTGACTTTTAACTGCAACTTCAAGCTTATGCATCAATTTATATTTGAACATCCCTGTATAATGGTAGGATATAGTATCTGTTTTTCCGGTCTGCTGCAGAAAATAGAGGAAGCTGGTCTATTACCGTCTAATGATTTGTCAAATGGTAGTATGGTTATTGGAAAAAAAAGGAAGTTTTTATTCTGCTCTCAATGTAAGAGATGAATACTACCAGAACAGGCGTGAGATTTGTTTCTTTTGATACTTCAGTAAAAGTTAATTATCAATAATTTAGAGATGTAAGATGAGTTATTTGGGATAATGCACTCCTGCGGATTTTTTTAAGTGTTGACTCCAGAAAACTTTCACTGTGGCTTGTATTATGTAATTTTTTTTGTTTGTATGTCTTCAGAAAATAATTGGAATTATTTCTAATAACATATACCAATTTGAAGTTAAAAGAATAACACTTTTGTTTTTAAGGGTGTCACTGAAAAATCATACTGAAGACTGAATGGCATGTAAAAAGAGGCCATTTAGTAATTAATATGTATTATATCGCAGTTATCTCCTATTTCTTACAGTTCTACTCAGTAGCATAACCTGCTTACTGTAGTAAAATAGTTGACTAATACAAACCTTAAATATCCTTTTATAAATCTATATTCAAAATTGCTGAGTGGTTAATGAGAGGGGGATGAGGAAAGACAAGTTTTGGTCTCTACAAGCCTTCCTCAACCTGCATTATATGCAACTTAAATTGAATTCTAAAAGCATCATGAAGTTAGGCTACGGACTTAAGCTGTTTCACAGACAACTGTGTACTCACTCTGTACCCCAAGCCAGCTGGAAGCTGTGGAGCTTCTGGTAGTTTTGACTGAGGCCAAGTTATTAAGCCCTGTTTGGCAGCAGAATATATTAGACAGGTTATGGCACCACAATAATAAGGCCATATGCTCCTGGGGAGTGTAGGGCATGGGCAGATGCATGCAGTGTCTACTAGAACATAGGCAGGGCAGGCTTGAGTCTGCCCAATAAATATCATGAAAGCCGAATGGTAAACCAGCAGAATGTCTATGAAGCAGAGTACAGATCTATCTCTATATGTCCACTTCTGGAGGAGAAAGGATGGCAGGAGTTTAATTTCATGTCTTAGCAGATCACGTTGGATAGTGCCATGGGCTTTCTGCAGGTTATTTGTCACTTGGTTAGATCTTGCTTTCCTGATGGCAGTGAATGTGATGCTTAGGGATGTGGTTTAGTGGTGGACTTGGCAGTGTTAGGTTAACAGTTGGACCTGATGATCTTAAAGGTGTTTTCCAACCTAAATGATTATATGAGTGCATTATTGCTTACAGAAGAAATTGAGATGGAGTTATGGTAAAAGATGTAAATTAGTCTGCATGCTGGAAACTCAAAATGCTGTCTCTGTGCTTTTTCCAGCAATGAAGGGAAACTTAGTCTCCTGTACTAGAATGGAGACTTTGTTGTTCCTACTCAGCTGTACTCCTGACAGCATGAGGTATGCCTATTGTCTTTCATTGAGTTATTTATTTTATTTTCCTTCACACCGTAGGTGGAAATGATGAAAGAAAGATCCTTAGAAGACAGTGCGCATGTTTGTGTGAAGGACGCTTCATGAGGAAGAGGAGAGCACTCCAGTCTCTTCTCCTCAGTCAAATGGCATGGCTGAGCAACAGCCAAGCCACTTCTAAGTCCAAATCAGTGCAATCAGGAGAAGTGCCTGAGATAGTGATAGCACAGGTAGTGGAGAAAGGTAGGAGGAGACCCTTCTGCCTCTTGGACTTCTGAAGGTGCAGAACTGGCAAAAAGTAGTAACTGGGCAGGCAGTCCATCTGATAGAGGTGGGTAGCTGCCCAGCTGCCCAGTCTGGTGACTATTCCCTAAATATATCTCAGGATGTTGGTAGTCTGAAAGCTCACAGCTAAGCTGACAAAGGGTGGTGAGAGGCTGTTGAAGAGGTATAGGGCTTGCCCTGAGCATAAAAACACATTTCTAGGTTTCTCGTTTTTCTTTCATTATGCTTACTGATACACTGCTCCCAAGCAGCTTTTCTTTTTTGTAAAGTACAGACATAACTGCTAGAACATGTATTTCATAGTCTTCAGAAGGATATGGAACTGGATCATTTTGAAGTACCAGAGCTGACCCAGCACGACGAGTACTTGCTTTTCAAGCAGCTATAATAAAATTTTAAAAAGAGTTAGATTTCCAGTTAATCCCTGAAAAATATAAAACAGATCAGTCAACTTGATGATCAAGCCCCAGACCTTGCAGGCTGAGGTGCAAAAACAAAATCTATCTATCCTAAGGCTCCATGATGTCAGAAACTTTTTCTGGTTTATTGTCTGTCTAGTGCATTACAATAGTAAGAAAGGATATGAAATTGAGAACTAGGTTCTTTTGTAAATGTAGTCTAGAAATATTTAAATTTAAATTTAAATGCAGAGCAATTATTTATGTGTAAGACAGATACATACTCTTAAATTTAACCACGTCAAGAGAAAGTTGCTTGTGTTTGAAGGATTTCTTGATTTTAAATTCTGTGTAATGTTGTCCACCAGCTCCAAGCTAGCTGGTTAAGTCTATCAGCTCCTTACCCTTCAGGGTCTAATTTTTTATATTCCCTAAATCTCTAGGATTCTAGGAGTGTAAAGACTGAAGGATTCATTAGAATTGGGCCCGGAGGTCTTTTTGACCTTCTGCCCAGTGAAACATTGCTGAAACTTCTATGTATTTCAGGGATTTTTAGTGATAATATTTTATATGTGTTCATGTTGTAATTTGCTATTTGGAAATAATGCCTTTTAGGAGGCAGTACACTGTTTCTTCCTTTTTTCCATCAAAGAAGAAATTACTTAGGGAAGCAGTAATTATCTTGTATTATGTCTGCAAAGTATATTCTTGGTGGGCAAGACTCAGATTTGATAAAGTCTGACCTATAAGTCACAGGGATAGGTTTTATTAGTTCTGGGTTGATCCTGTGGATTGAGTTGGATTTGATTGCATGGGCAAAGATCTCTGTGAAGAAACAACCCTTGCTCCTAAGCAAGTTAAAGGGGGAGCTACAGCTCTTCTATTAATGGTGATGCATCTAAACTAGGAAAATTTAGAGATGGTAGGCAGCAGGAAAAAAAAACAAACTGGGAGTTAACTTGGGAATATAAAGTAATTGGGCGTACTTGTATGGCACAGTGACTATTTGGTGTTTCAAAGGGCAGTGCGGAACCCACTAGCTGTTTTTTTTTAATTACACTTTTAAAAAGGAAGTTTGATCTTTAGCTTGCAGAATTGAAAAAAATAGCCTTGTAAATGCAAACCAAGTGAACACAGGTGTCTCTACAGGGAGTTTAGAGCAGAAGTAGGAAAGGAAGATATGACTTGACCTCATTGTTTGAGTTTAACAATAGCAATGTCCTTGGCTATCATTGCCCAGCAAAGCATGCAAATCATACAACTAAACAGCTTCTGTTTTTAATGTTAACTTCACCTTGACTTTGGTAGCAGCTATCCATACCAACTTTGGGAGCAGTTTGTATTACATATTCTTCAGCATACATCTCTGCAAAGTGAATTATGGTATGTTCTCACAGGCAGCAGTAATGTCCCGTTCTTGCATAGTGAGTGAGACCAGTCAGCATATATGACCCCTGTGTTCTGAGATCAATGTCTTCCAACTAAAGACTGCAATCTGCATTATTAAGTAATCAAAACAATAAGTTAAACTGCAGCATTTTGATGCTTTATCTCATTCAGAGGCAATATCTTCAAAAGAATGAATCACCAACACTTAACTGTTCCTTTCCGTTACATTTTTTTAAAGAAATAACTTGGTGAAACACTTGTACAAAGGCCACCAAACTCAAGTTCTAGCATAATGCCACAGTTCATAAGGTTTACAGTAAAGGACTTTCATTTTCAAATGACATCTTTAGGTTCTAAAAATTATGCCAAAGGGTACTTAAATATATGTATTTATTTTGGCTTCAGCTGACTGTAACATATTATTTTTAACAGAAAATACATTGAAATTATAGTAAAATTAATAACTAGGAAAATTTCTAGCCTCTCTTAAAGACCAGCTAAATGAATAATCTACCTCCCCTATTTGATTTATTCACAAGCCCTGAAAAATGCAGAGGCCAAAAATGCTAAACAATGCAAATTCCTTAAGATACCAACTAGTGTTAAGAAACATATAATGAAAAATGAGACAGTATAAGCCCTTTCTAATTTCAAATGAGGATCTGTTAGTTTAGGAATATCATCCAGCAGGAGGGAGGGTGGCTGGTTTTTTGGGGGAGACATTTAGACTACCACAATCAAGACTAGACATTTTATACAAACCTTTTTTTTAGCCGTGTCCATGTCTATTCACTATAAAGTTTAAGTTTAGGGTATTAACACCCTAGATATGAAAAGTTCTTACCCCATTAGAAGTCATCTCAATATTTTAAATTACTAAATATGGCAGTCAATTAGAACTCTGACATGGTAAAAAACCTTACAAAATTATTTTGATAATTGAATACTGGTTCATCAGACCATTCTCAGACTCATTTCAAACACAAAGAGGAAAAAAAAATCCTTAACACTGAAAACACTTTTTACCTATCTGTATCTGCATCTTTAAATCGTTGCATAAAGTCAGCTACTGAATGAAACCGCACATGCAAATTTTAGGGGCATGACATAATATTTGCATAACTATAAATTTAATAGAACATTACTTTTGCTCTGTCTTTGTTTCATCTTTTCAGCACAAATATTCTTTCTTTCCTCATCTTTTACCATAGCAGATTGCATCTTTCTTGCTTTTCACTGACTGGTTGAACTGTTTAAAGGGTAATATATACAAACAGAGAAATATCATACAGCATCTTCTGGAGGATACTCCAGCAAAATAAATATGATGGTCCACCCTCTAGAACTCTCTGTGCTAAAATGCAATTGCGTAAGACACTATACATAAGTCATAACATCATGTCCAAGATTCTGTAGTCCTGGCATTCAACTTTCTGAAAAGCAGAATATATTTGTATTGACTAGAGAAGAAAAATACAGGCATGAGTTTTTTGCATAGAACATGGTAATTAGCCCTACACATGCTTAGATCCTGAAGGCTTAGAATTTCAAAGGAATTTTTCTTTGCAAAAACAACCTTTCCATCTCTCCACCCATGTTCCCCCAAAAAAATCAAAGACAAAGACAAAGCTCCTGAAAGACTGAGACCAAATATATTTATTCTTTATCAAATACAGACACAAAACTCAAATTCCTTTAGGAAAACAAGCCGTTTTAGGTCCCTGTTTTCCAGTCAGATTTTTGTGTCCAAAATCACAGAGAAAGTTAAGGCGACTGGCAGTGTCTGCAAAGAGAACAAAAAATGTTTCTGACTCTGAATGTCAACTCTCTGTAACTATCAAGGTCTGTCCAAACTCATTTGCTGCAGAAGAGAGAAGCAAGGAATCTGTTTTGACTTCCCCAGCTCCTAAGTATAGACCTGCCTCAAAGTGCAGTCTAACAATGCTGCTTTCAAAATTATTAAAGTTCCACATATGACAATTGCAAATATTACAAGTTAAATGAGTCATAAGATACAAGATGACAAACTGAGTGAGTGTGTTGATCTCCCTGAGGGTAGGGAGGCTTTGCAGAGAGATCTGGACGGGCTGGACTGATGGGCTGAGGCAAGTTGTGTGAGGTTCAATAAAGCCAAGTGCTGGGTCCTGCACTTTGGTCACAACAACCCCCTGCAACGCTACAGGTTCAGGGCAGAGTGGCTGGAAAGCTGCCCAGCAGAGAGGGACCTAGGGGTGCTGGTCGACAGACAGCTGAACATGAGCCAGCAGTCTGCCCAGGTGGCCAAGAAGGCCAACGGCATCCTGGCCTGTATCAGAAATAGTGTGGCCAGCAGGACTAGGGAAGTGATTGTGCCCCTGTACTCGGCACTGGTGAGGCCGCACCTTGAATCCTGTGTTCAGTTTTGGGCCCCTCACCACAAGAAGGACATTGAGGTGCTGGAGCAGGTCCAGAGAAGGGCAACGAAGCTGGTGAAGGGTCTAGAGTACAGGTCTTATGAAGAGCAGCTGAGGGAGCTAGGGTTGTTTAGTCTAGAATAGGAGGCTGAGAGGAGACCTTATCACTCTCTACAACTACCTGAAAGGAGGGTGTAGTGAGGTGAGTGCTGGCCTCTTCTCTAAAGTAACAAGTGATAGGACAAGAGGAAATGGCCTCAAGTTGCACCAGGGGAGATTTAGGCTGGATATTAGAAAAAAATTCTTCACTGAAACAATGATCAGGCATTGGAACAGGCTGCCCAGGAAAATGGTGGAGCCACCATCCCTGGAGGTGTTCAAGAAACCTGTAGATGTGGTGCTTAGGGACATGGTTTAGTGAGTTAGGTGGTATGAGTCAATGGTTGGACTTGATGATCCTTGAGGTCTTTTCCAACCTTAATGATTAATGATTCTAATGATTCTAATGATTTTAATGATAATGAATTTCTCCTTCCTTATTTCCCAATTCAACCAATTATCTTAACAAAGTAAATTCAGACCTCAGCATTTCAAACCCATCCTGAACAGAAAAGTACCACTGGATGATTGAAGGAAATACAAATAATAATGTGATCCTTGGCTTTAACACACTTTGTTCTATTGGTTCTATAAAGGCTTTTAACTTATTGAACTTCAACTTTTTGGAGGTCATATGAAGACAGTGTTTCAATCTCAGCAAGAAGGTTCAAGCCACTCATAAATACTACAGTCAATGTAATACTGTTTGTAGATTCCTTTTGATTTTTTCCTTCAGGAAAAGATATTTTGGCAAAATTTCTCAACCTATATTTTAATGAGAGAGCTAAGACCTTATTTCTAAAATAGAGAGGGTTAGAATAGGGTAAGTACTCACAAACATGTAGCTGCAGGTAGGGCGATCCTCCTAAGTGAAAGCTATCTACCAGTATCTCTTCAATTGGAAAAATCAATTGTAACTGTGAACAAGTATTTTGGAACAGAGTTTTACTTCAGTTTTCAAATCAAGCTCATATAAACTTTAAAAAAAAATAATCCACAACATGCTTTGTCTACCTTCTAAAAAGTGGCAGAAGTTTTCCATAGTATGTTTCTCAGTGCAATGATGCACATTAATGGTATGGCCATAGTGCCAGGCTGTTCAGATAAAAACAACATATGAGTTGAGCCTCTGATGTACACTTAGATAGTATTCCTGTTCAACATATGCAATAAGTATTCTTTCTTGCAAGAAAGAACATTTTGTATTTTGAGAACTCTAGGCTTATACTGGAAGAGTACAAGCCAACTATTCTTCCACATTTGTCTTTCAATGCATCACTCAAAAAGAAATATGCTGAATAGATCAAATATTTGGTACATGACACTAATGAATGTGTGGAAGACAAAAGGACTCAAATCCAGCCTGCCAGCCCTATATCAAATTTTTCCACAAACATTTTCGAGGACTCTTCATGAAAATAGAGCAATCCCAGGAAGGTGCCATTTGGTACTCCTTCTATTTGCAAAGAAATATCACAGGAACAGCCTGTTCTCATAGTGGGATGGGAACTAAACCTCTCCATAACATTTTCAGTGCCAAGCAGCCCGTCCCCCATCTGTTTGCCAGCAGGAGAGAGAGAAAACAAGTGAAAAATGGAAAGGAAAAGAGACCAGAATTTGGGCATAGGAAAGAAACATCTGCTAAAGGGACAAAAAAGAGGTGAAGAGAATCAGACAAAGAATCATGAAGTAGGTAAGACAACAAAACCATGATAGAAAAGTTTTGAAAAATGGGAGAGAGAGGAGAAAAAAGAAAGAGGGGGAAAACACAAAAGCAAAGGAAACTTTCAGGAAGAAAGAAAGGGAAACATAATGCCGGATGTATGGCAGGTATTTACCTGTATTAATAATGAGAGATTTGGTGAACAGAATGACTGAATAACTCTGTGGTTTGATTGTTCTAATATATAGGGGCTTTTATTTGTTCTGATGTTAGTTTCTCAGCTTTTGAAATCCATGCCATAAAAAAAACAAATTAAAGATCATTGTACAAAAGTTATTTTCTACATTTGAACAGGCATTGTGGGGTGAAAATGAATCAGACACTTAAATGCAAACTTTCCCAGTTTTACGATTATTCCAACATAAATAGATGAGAATTCCTGTGTCCCTGGATGAGAAATGTGGGTAAAATAAGAAAGCAAGCAAAAGAGAAGAGAATAAAATGGAATTAAGTACAATATATTTAATCTTATTGTACAAACAGTCAAGTAGCTGCTACAGGTGAGATGACCCAGGAAGACGGCTTATTGATAATATTGGTATGATGGACTGTTAGCCCTGTACACTTCAGAATTAGGAATTGGACATTTTAAAATTAGGAAATTGCCTTTAAAATAGTCAGACATTAAAAATGTAAAGAACATTTTATTTTCTTTTTTTTTGAGATAGCTACAGTTTGAGCTTCTAAATGACATTCTTTTGAGTATTTTCTCTAATTTTTTTTTAACATAACAAAAATAAAACACTTCTTCTATATACAAAGTCAGTAGACAGCATTTCCCAAAAAATCTGTAGTAAGGTGCACTATACAATTCTAGGAGATGGTAAACATGGTGAGAAAAGGCAGTAATACACAAAGTTGGGAAGCAGAAGAAGAGCAAGGAAGATATTGGAACTGTTGTACCCCTGAAGTTTTGTGTTGTCCTCCCTTGGAACACTCTTAAGTGCGACTGAAACAGGAAAGATGACCTTTCACAAGCAGTTTGGTGTTGAACATTACAGAAACGTGTTACGCTGTTCATTGTCTAAAGATTCAGAGGAAAAACAGGGAGTTGTAGCTTTACTAGTTATTATCCTCAACCCTCATGATATTCTCACCTGTCACACAAAAGACAAGGCAACTCCCATATGCACTCGGCATCTGAATATTTAAACCATTACTCAGCAGTGAGAAAAATTACCAAAACACCTGTCTGGACACACATGATTCAAGTGTAAATTGTGTGAAGTGACCTTCTTCCATGTCACTGACGTGTCTTCTGTTGTTCTTCAGTGATGGTGTATGTTGTCGATCAACTATGCCATCAGGAAGACAGGATTTCTACCTTCAAGTCCTGACAGGTTTGCTGGCAGATAAAGCATGTCTTTTTGACTTTCTATCTTAGTTTTACTACAAGCAAAACAATGTAGCAAAATAATTCATGGTTACTTCATACGGGCTGTCATGAGGATGATTAACCTAACTCTTTCCCAAGGCATTGTAAAGGAAAAGCGTCATTCAGCTGCTGTAGGCTTTCTATTACTGATACCGATACACAAGTGTGACACGTAACAGTCATTAAATTAGATTATCATGCAGTATATTCCTACTAGTACTCTTTATTCCGGGTAACTAATTTGTTGACTCTGTAAGTCTTATTCCTGGGAAATGTTTATCTTAGTTACTACAGCATTTTTTGGTTGTTTATATATTAACAAAATTCTGAACTCTTAATAAAAGTCTAGGATACAATGAAAATGAATCATTCCAACAGGCTGTACAGTCCTCAGGAATATACTAAACCAGCAGACATTTTCCTCCAACAAACACCAAGAAACATAATAAGACTAAATGGAAGACTCCATTTAGTGGGTGGCAGAGCATTTCTAAAAAAAACCCACGACAGTTGCACTTAAAATTTCTTGTAATGTTAGAAGTAGAACTTTGGGCCATACTAAGAAGGGACAAAAAGCTTCTTGCAAAATACACTTAGATATACACTTTAAAACTAGCTTATGTTTTTTCAATATCTGAATCACTGAGAATCTATTATTCAATAGGTAGAGCCTGTTATTTGGAGATTTACTGTTAGTCATAACTCATTTTAAAAGAAAACAGTATGTACTAGACATGAGCCAGACAAGTATAGTAGTGGCAATGTAATTATGTCAAAATTGCTCACTACTTATGAACAAAACACTTCTGTCCATCATATTTCAATGTGATCTTCCTTGCCCTTTTCTCTATTACCCTATACAGATCACGTCTTCTCTTGCAACAAGGTAGACTAGGCACACTGCAGAGATGCTAAGACATTGGTGTTCATATTTTGGTGTTCATTTATTTATATTATAATATGAACTGCACTGGCTTATTCAATTAAAAAAAAGATTGCCCTGATTTGACCAGGGCAGTTCCTAGTACATCTTAGCAAGTTATCACAGCTGCTCACTTTTATATTAAAAGCGCTCCCAAGCTGTGGTCAGTCTTAAGCAAGCATAAATGTATCCAGTGCTTAGAAAAGGGGAAAGAAAAAAAAGCAGATAGAGATTTCCTTCTATACCTTGATTTATATAACACAATGTATTTTGTTGTGTTATATAAATTATTATACCTTTCAGTGGTACTGTCCTGGTGGTATATCAGAGATAATTCACAGAAGAAAATATACTTGCCTCAAAATATAGCAAGAGCATTTAACAAAAGATTTTATATACATACTGGCTTTGATGTTTGTTAGTTTCATCGCATATTTAGAATTCACATCAAGATATTGGAAAACCCTTGAGACATGCATCATTCATATTTTGTATATATTATACTCTATGTATTATAATAATTTTTATTGATTTCTGCTCATTAAATATTTGTAAAAATCATGACATTCTCAAGATTATTAGGCATCCTAATATTTTATATCAATAATTTCTTCAGAGCTGACCTCTAGAAGGGTGACACTATTGTCACAATTTATTCACCTTAACTTGTGTAGTATGGGTTATTTTACAGATTAATAGATTATATAGAGTTGTTTGAAACACATATCTGAATATTTGTCCAATATATTAAAGTGATGACTTTGTTCACTGACTTCAAGACTTTCTTAACTGGTAAATAACCTGTATTTTTCAAGAACAATGTTTGAAATATTAATTTATTCGAAACTGATTTTTTGTTTCTCATTGCTGAAGCAAGTACATTGCACAGATTTATGAAAAAGAACACAACAGTCTTTTAACCATGTTTAATTGATTTGAATTTGAAACCAAATTTAATATTTGCAAAATGTTTTTAACAATGTTCATTTAGTTCTGCTGAAGCAGCTGTAAGGTCATTGTGCATAGCAAAGTATAAAGATACCTTAATATGCGATTGACTTCTCTATATGCACTTCCATTTTCCTTGAAACAGCCACAAACTGGTATAAAATAGACAGAATAGCAAAGCACTACCAACTATTATTATTTTAAGATTAGAAGCACAAGTTAATAGTAATTTTGTTCCTGTTCTTCATACAAAACTTTTGGACATGCATCCTCTCCCTCATTTCAGTTTTAGGGAAATTAATTTTAAAATTTTACTTTCTCCTGCTTACCCATAGTTTTCCACTCAGGAATTATTTTCCAGACCCAACATCATCAATAGTCTGCTCACAGTTGTTGGTTGTAGAAAAACGTAAGAATTTAGTACTTGTTTTTGGACAGTATAGTACAAGTATATGTTCATCCTAAAAGGTTTGGGGAGAAGGGAAGTAGGTGGTAAATCAAGCTGTGTTCCCCTGTGAGATATCACCTTGATAACAGGGTCTAAAGCAATACCTTTCATTATACTTTGTACTACTGATGGAGTCTGTGACGATGATCCGACATTATCACACAAGGTAAGCGATAGTCTTTCTTCAGTTTTGAACCTGATTTACATCAATATCTTAGAGCATTGGGAGAATGTAGGGTTACTTCAACCTGTCATGCCTATTGTGTCACAATAGAGATGGTAAATTTAGACAAAATTGAGCCGGTTGCATAATTAGTATTTAAGATGCTTTTGACAACTAAGAATCTCTTTCTTAAGGGGAAGTTATCCCCTTTCCTAAGGGGCAGAACAGGACAGAATACATAGCTTAGAGCTTTGATTTTGGGAACAGGTCTTTCCTGCTCACAGTATCTAAAGCCAACGATTTTTCTTACTGAACAACAGCATACTATATCAAAAGGGGGCAGATATTTACCATTCAGTTCTGATCTAAGGAGACTGTTCAATGTACAGCCACATGCCTTTAGCAGTTCTACTGTATTTGGATTCTCTTCCATTTACCCCATTCTTAATGCCTGCAGTTTAGCGTTTTAGAACAACACAATGAGTTGTTGTCTCAGACAGCTGCTATTGAGTACTTATGCTTTGGCATCATGACCGGTTTAGCTACAGGGCACGACATTCAACCATGCATCATATCCATAGTCAGTTAAAGCATATGCAAATACTGAACATTTCATCAGCTCATGCCTAACCTTGCCTTAAGCATGGAAAATGTTCACTAGTTTAATACAGAACAATAATAATTGTTAGCATGTTAAAGAATAATCTAGCCTTTCAGCCTCTGTCCTATCTCACACCTTCTCAGATTTTGTGATTCTCCTATTCGATTCTTACTGCCCTCTCACATTTTCAATATTTGTTTTCTGTTTGCTTTCAATGCTTACAATATAGGAAAATATTGTTTTTATAGATTTGTTTGTATGTGTTTTTCACCTGTCATTGTCATTATTTGCTGTGGTGCTTTCCATTAATATGCTTCTACAGTTGATGATAAAAATATTTAACAATAACATCACTGTCAGCATAACTGAATCAGATATTCTGAGAAGAGATCATCTGTGCCTCTAGTAGAGGTACACTGTACATAGAGGGTGCTATGGGAAAATCAAATTGCAAATGAGTTGAAAGGGAGTCAAAAAGTGGACTACAAACAAATTTCAGACAATGTTCTGAAAGCTTTCCATGGAGAAAAAATAAATCTATGAATAAGCCTAGGGATAAGACAAAACCTCCAGTCTTTACTCACAGGAAACCAGAAAAATCTTTTCTCTGGGTCAAAACCAGCATAACAGAGCCTAGTTTACTTGCGGTAGTTTTGCTGATCTTTGGAGTATACACCATAATAATAAAACTTGACCAATTATGAAGTAACCTTTAATTAATCAAATGAACAAAAGACAATACAAAGATACTATTTTATGAAAGCTGATGGAATTAGAGCTGGGATTTCAACCAAAATCTTCCCACTTTTCATTTAAAAATATCTGAGAAAGTTTTCAGGCAAAATTTGTAATCTTAATTTCTGAAAAATATCTAGAATATATCAGATCACAGGCTGAGCATCTCATGTCTGTTCTGTGAGGAGAAAGAGAAGTTCACTGGAATTTGAACTATCTCTGTTCTTGATTTTTTAGGTATCACAATTAATTTTATATTCTTATAAGAATTGGAGATAATTGTGCATCAGAACTGTAGTCTGATGGAAGTACGTGACCTATAGGAATAAAAGTGAGATACGTGAGCTGAAGAACAAGGATTTGCAGCTGAGTCATGTAAATTTAAAAGAAAAATCTTCCAAAGAAAAGGAAAATCATCTGAGAATATGCCATTTCTCAACTGTTCTAAGCAAGAATACTAAATATGGTGTAACTTAAAACCATAGAAACAGAGAGATGGCTGAGAGAGTTGGTGTTGTTCATCCTGGAGAAGAAAAGGCCCTGGGGAGACCTTAAAGAAGCCTCCAGCACTTGATGGGGGTTTACAGAAGAAATGGGGAGGAGCTCTTTATCAAGGAGTGTAGTGATAGGGCGAGGGATAATGTTTTTAAGATGAAAGAGTGTAGATTTAGATTAGATGTGAGGAAGCAATTTTTTCCTGTGAAGGTGGTAAGGCACTCGAACAGGTTGCCCAGGGAGGTTGTGGATGCCCCACCCCTAGAGGTGTTCAAGGCCAGGCTGGATGAGGCTTTGAGCAACCTGGTCTAGTGGAGGGTGTCCCTGCCCATGGCAGGGGGGTTGGAACTTGATGATCTTTAAGGTCCTTCCAACCCAAATGGTTCCGATTCTGTGATTAAGGAAGATATATTTGTTGAAGGACAAACCATTCTATGATTCTATGCTTCTATGATTCTATGAATCTGGGTGTGTCCAATGAATAAATATTTTTGATGTACATATTTGCTGACAGAACCGAAGTGTAATTTTCCTTTTTTTTTAGACTATTACTAAAGGTTAAAACAGTGAGCCTACACATTCATCATTGCCCTCCCCCTATTTTTTTATTGGTTCTTAATTGTTTTTCTTTCAAAAAATGGTGTGCTTGATATTTTGCACCAGCATTGTGTACAGATTGAATCACTGGGGAGAATAGTCTACATATGTTGTGGAAATTTGTAATTTTCTTTAAAATAAAAAGGCGTTACACTTCATAATTCTTGAACATTATCCATAGACTAAGGTCTGTAAGAACTAGAAATGCTAAAAAGAGAAGGCTGTGGTCTTTATATTCCATATAAATATAAATATTCATCCTAAAGTTTATGTGTATGTGTTCACAAATATTTAAACAAGCTTGATCTTTCACACCCTTGTCAACACCAAATTACTGTCATGTCATAAATAACAGTAGGTCACTAAACCTAACTTAAAACACTTGAAGATAACAAGCACAACATTAGCCATGGAAAGTATTGAGCCAGAAACAACTCTTATTGCTAACTGAGAAGTCTGGCTGTTGATGAAAGGCTATTGTGGTTAATTTAGCCCCAGGAGTAGTTTATAATTGCAAGGAGTGAAAGCATCTTGCCACTGACAAAAACTACCTTTAAAGAGCCTCACCACTATTTATAGATATCCTCTTGGATGCTGCCTCAGCTGAGTGGTAGTAAATTTATATTTAAATTGCTCTGATTTAAATGGCAAGGAAGAAACTTGCCTGACTGCAAATTATTGTGAATTCTACCTATGAAATCACGCCTGCCAGGACTCTTGAATGTGTTCACCAAGTAGTCTCTTTGATTGTTAAAATGCACTTTATTCAAACAATCTCTTCTCCTTGTTCATCAGTATTCCCCACAGCTTCTCACCGCTTAACTTTTGTGTGTGCATGCTGTCCAAATAGGGGCTGGATTCTGTTACCTTTATTCATTCTGAGAAATTCCTCAAAATAAAACTGAACTGAGGTAATCAACTCTTAAAAGGTCTCATCCTAAAGCTAAGATATTTAGATTGACTGGGATAGTAGCTGAACTTTGAAGCATTTATATGAATCCTTTGAAGTTTTCCCAGCATTATTAGTGGCATGCAAAATCCTTCAAAGCCAGATGCAGCCATTTTCCTAACATAGAGTTGGAACTTCCAGAGGGATACTAAATTGGCATCAGGAAACTACTGTCACCAAGGCAGAAGTCTACATGAATAACACTGACAGAGTCCAGCCTCATTTGGGTTTATAAACATAATAGCAAATGCATAAAGCCAGATACAAGTCAGAATCTAGCTCAGGGAGGATGCAGGGATCGGATAAAGTCAAGCTGGTGCAGGAAAAGAGGGAAAGCTATGCCAAATGAAGTAACTAAGAAACAATAGTGACCTTCCTAATCAATGATATTTAGTAGCAGAAGAATGAATGAGAAAATTTCTGCAACATTAATCATGCTTTTTCCCCTCCAGGGAGCTACTCATTCAAGGATTGATCCCTTGTCTGGCATTGTGTGAAGTGTGATTTTAGTAATTAAATACCAACCTCTTGAATGTGCTGGGATCTTAAAATTAGCCTATTAGCAGTTTAACACAATTAGATGAATTGAAAACAGCAACTCTGCTTAAATTAAGACAGCATTTATTCCTTTTTTATAGCCCTTTTATTTCCAGAAACACCCGTTTCCTGGCTGTTTTAAAACAATGTGTTGGCTTGACATTGCAAAGGCTGTCCTGGTTTCTCCAGATGAATTCTGCCATTCTCATTCAGGGTGAATAATCCTTTCTTGCCTGAACCAATCCCTTCAACTAGAGAGAGTTATTCATCTTGAGCCAAGCACTTATCCATGGTGTTGAAGTGGCAGAACGGGGTACTTGCTGAATTTATGTTTTATGAATGTTCACAACATATAATTTTGGTGGGTGAGATTGTTAAGCTATTTTGGTGAATTTTCTGATTAACAAGACTTCCTGCAGAAATCATTACCTACAGGGACCCTAGCAGCCAGCACTCATTATTAGTGGGAGTAGGATCCAAGAGAGAATATATATGTTTGCAAAGCTAAGGTTGAAAAAGGCAAATTTACTGTTCTCATTTTGTCTTAAAAAAACCAGTCAAAATAAAAGCCTAAATAACCCTTCAGGTGTGGTAGGTTAATGTTTCTGTGTCACCCTGCTATCTGAATTATTGGAATGTGTAGGCTCCAAATTCAGAATACATGCCTCCCATTTAACCATTTAAGGTCCCCTGTCAGATTTTCTATCAGCTGTCTGCAGGTAACCAGATGATAAGGACTTGATAGCATTTCCTACTAGCTTTCTACCTCTGAAGACTTAGAAAATGATAGGCAGAGATTTACCTAGCATTTGGTCTGAGTCTGGCTGTGCAGCTCCCACCATTTATACAGGAGTTCACCAGTGTTCAGCACCTTTGAAAGCCATAACTCCTTTTTTTTTTTGCAATGAACACTCACTGGAACTTTAGAGTCAATATGTTCTACATGGGCATTACCTATATTTCTTGCCCCAGTTTGTCTAGTGTATCTATCATCTCATTCCTCTACTAGTACCTCCACATGCGAGGGCTTCCTAATAAATCTGAAGTCCTAAATCTATTGTTGTTCTTACATTTTTTACAGATATTTAGTAGTCTGTGTTAAATATTTCAAAAAATTCTTTAGAGGGTGTGCTTGTAGTGCCTAACAACATCAGGAGCTTGCAGTGAGTGAAGCTCATGATTACAGAAGAAAAAAAGGTCTTTTTATTAGTCAGATATTAACATTTTCATTTTAGTTAAGACCTAGAGAATAAAAGGCCATAACTAGTGAAAACTAAGAAACCAAAGAATATATTAAATATAAACTTAGATCTGCTTCACTTGGAAGCACTTCAGAAGAAAGCATAGTTAGAAAAGTGAGAGCACAAGGGCAATCTGAAAATTAGTTACATATTAGTTACATTAAAAGGCATACAATATTACATCTTCAGGCCTCAGAAACTTCTCTGAAGCCAATAATCAGAATACTAGCAGAAAACAATAATTTCACATGGTGTTTCTGAAAAAAGCAGCAATATTTTTTTTTTATTTGAATGTCTAAGAAATGGCCCTTCAGCAAAGAGAGATAAAGATGTGCTTATGCTTAACCCTAGGAAGAAAAGCTTTTAAACTGGGATTTGAAGATGTGTTTAAATGGAGATTACAGTAAGGATTTTTCCCTCATCAGAACGTGCATCAGCCTTTTTCTTGATAATATATAACATACCAAGGTAAGGCTCTACAGCAACCCTGTGAGCAGAAAACTCACAATGATGGCATGGTCCAAGTGGGCTGGACTGGTTTAAATGTGTTCAAAATATTTTGCCTGGTTAACTTAGTATTAAGTAGACATTTCTTAGCCTCTGCGTGGAATGGAGTTATACTGGATTTCCCATAGCTAACTCAGCAACTTTTTTGCAAACCACCCCTCATCTCCTTTCCACTCCTAAGTGTTACTGGGCCTTCTTGAATGAACTCTCCAGGGCAATTTCTCTATTTCCTTTTTGCAGTCATAGCAGCTTTCTGTAGCCATCCTGTCATATGCAGAGGCTGTCCAAATTGGGGGATGGAAATCTTGACCAAAAAACATTTTATCCATTTAACACTTTGAACTTGCTTCAAATACTATAGTAATAAAATCAGAAATAAGTTATTTTCTTGGCTTTCTGAGTCTTCAATAGACTTGAGATGGATCTGCATTAGCTCTTTTCTCATATTTGGGTCTTGTTGTAAGAACCTGTAAGTTAGCCTGATGTTATGTCTCAAGAGTTTTCTCAGAATGAAGGAACTTGGGGTGCGAGCTTGAGCCACCTTGACAACACAAACCAACATCCTGTTATTGTCAGAGAAGAGAGGACATTGTGGCCAGCAGATTGGTGCAGATTGGTTCTGAGGCTGGGTCAGACCAAGGTAATGTCTCTTCATGGGGGCACGTGACAGTCTGCAACCACCCACCCTGGAGTGGAACTAAACATGTGTGAGGTTGCACCACTGAACACAAACTCCACATGAACCATCAGAACATGTGAGAAGGATGACATGCTGTTGCCATGGTGCTGGACCAAATAAAAGGACTGTAATTTGCCAGTTGTTGTCGTCATCATTGTCATCATCACTGTTAAACCGCCATGTGTCAACCTGCCACCAATGATCTCTTGACCCTTCGCCAATGATCTCTGGACCCCTGGGCTGTCGAACTCCTAGAACATCTGGACTTTCTTGGTGGTGACTATTCTTGCAACCCCATCTCAAGTACTTGCTCAATTTCCATCTTTCCTTCTCATTCTGTCCTATCGTTATTCTCTCCCAGTTTATTTTTTGACGATAAAAAGCAGGTTTACTTGCACGGCATTTGACCTCGTTTGTGTCTTAGTTTCATATCTCAAAACTTTCTTCTTCTGTCATCTGACTGCATACTCCCCACTCTTGTAACCAGTTGCTTTGTGAGCCACCAAATTCCCAGCCCCCAGTTCCTGTTTGCTCCTTCATGCTGAATCTGGAAGCTTTTCTCCCCAGCAGCTAATTTATTTGCTTGCAAGGAATTTTCTCCACCCATAAAGGCATTTGTTCTTCGTTTGACAAATATATCTTCTTCCTTAATCACAGAATTGGAATCATTTGGGTTGGAAGGACCTTAAAGATCATCAAGTTCCAATTCCCCTGCCATGGGCAGTGTCACCTTCCANCCAAGGTAAGGCTCTACAGCAACCCTGTGAGCAGAAAACTCACAATGATGGCATGGTCCAAGTGGGCTGGACTGGTTTAAATGTGTTCAAAATATTTTGCCTGGTTAACTTAGTATTAAGTAGACATTTCTTAGCCTCTGCGTGGAATGGAGTTATACTGGATTTCCCATAGCTAACTCAGCAACTTTTTTGCAAACCACCCCTCATCTCCTTTCCACTCCTAAGTGTTACTGGGCCTTCTTGAATGAACTCTCCAGGGCAATTTCTCTATTTCCTTTTTGCAGTCATAGCAGCTTTCTGTAGCCATCCTGTCATATGCAGAGGCTGTCCAAATTGGGGGATGGAAATCTTGACCAAAAAACATTTTATCCATTTAACACTTTGAACTTGCTTCAAATACTATAGTAATAAAATCAGAAATAAGTTATTTTCTTGGCTTTCTGAGTCTTCAATAGACTTGAGATGGATCTGCATTAGCTCTTTTCTCATATTTGGGTCTTGTTGTAAGAACCTGTAAGTTAGCCTGATGTTATGTCTCAAGAGTTTTCTCAGAATGAAGGAACTTGGGGTGCGAGCTTGAGCCACCTTGACAACACAAACCAACATCCTGTTATTGTCAGAGAAGAGAGGACATTGTGGCCAGCAGATTGGTGCAGATTGGTTCTGAGGCTGGGTCAGACCAAGGTAATGTCTCTTCATGGGGGCACGTGACAGTCTGCAACCACCCACCCTGGAGTGGAACTAAACATGTGTGAGGTTGCACCACTGAACACAAACTCCACATGAACCATCAGAACATGTGAGAAGGATGACATGCTGTTGCCATGGTGCTGGACCAAATAAAAGGACTGTAATTTGCCAGTTGTTGTCGTCATCATTGTCATCATCACTGTTAAACCGCCATGTGTCAACCTGCCACCAATGATCTCTTGACCCTTCGCCAATGATCTCTGGACCCCTGGGCTGTCGAACTCCTAGAACATCTGGACTTTCTTGGTGGTGACTATTCTTGCAACCCCATCTCAAGTACTTGCTCAATTTCCATCTTTCCTTCTCATTCTGTCCTATCGTTATTCTCTCCCAGTTTATTTTTTGACGATAAAAAGCAGGTTTACTTGCACGGCATTTGACCTCGTTTGTGTCTTAGTTTCATATCTCAAAACTTTCTTCTTCTGTCATCTGACTGCATACTCCCCACTCTTGTAACCAGTTGCTTTGTGAGCCACCAAATTCCCAGCCCCCAGTTCCTGTTTGCTCCTTCATGCTGAATCTGGAAGCTTTTCTCCCCAGCAGCTAATTTATTTGCTTGCAAGGAATTTTCTCCACCCATAAAGGCATTTGTTCTTCGTTTGACAAATATATCTTCTTCCTTAATCACAGAATTGGAATCATTTGGGTTGGAAGGACCTTAAAGATCATCAAGTTCCAATTCCCCTGCCATGGGCAGTGTCACCTTCCACCAGACCAGGTTGCTCAAAGCCTGATCCAGCCTGGCCTTGAACATCTCCAGGAATGGGGCATCCATAACTTCCCTGGGCAACCTGTTTAAGTGCCTCACTACCCTCACATGAAAAAATTGCTTCCTCATATCCAGTCTACCCTCTTTCATCTTAAAAACTGTTACCCCTTGTCCTCTCACTACACTCCCTGATAGAAAGTGTTTCCCCATGTCTTCTGTAGGCACCCTTTAAGTGCTGGAGGCTTCTCTAAGGTCTCCCCAGAGCCTTCTCTTCTCCAGGCTGAACCCCAACTCTCTCAGCCTGTCCCTGTAGAGGAGGTGCTCCAGCCCTTTGACCATCTTTGTGATCCTCCTCTGGACTTGCTCTAAAAGGTCCATGTCCTTATAATGTTGGGGGCCCCAGAGCTGGAGGCAGCTGAATGACTAATATGTCGGATACAAAATAGAAACACACAGTAAGGCAGATGCATATTTGACTTTCAGGATTACAGGCAGTGGCCTGATACATTAAAATACCCTTACAAATTAATTCTGTCACTTATTTGGAAGCAAGATTTATCTTGCAGTATATGGGGGTCTAAGCAAACCTGTAGTACTGTGATCTGGTTTCAGCTGACAGAATTAACTTTCTTCATAGTAGCCAGAGTGAGGCTGTACTTTGTATTTATGCTGAGGAGAAAGCTGATAACATACTGATGTTTATAGTTGCTGCCGGGGCAGTCAAGGGCTTTCANTGTATATTTGTATTTACTATTATCACTATTATTATTATCATTATTATTATTTTCAATATAATTGCAGTTTAGTTATTAAATTTTTCTTATCTCAATCCATGAGTCTCACTTCCCTTTATCTCTTTAATTCTCTCTCTCATCCCTGGGAGGGGGAGGGTGAGCGAGTGGTTGTTGTTGTGTTTTACTGCTAGGTAGGGTCAAAACTATAACATACCGACTTTTCCATGAGCCAAGAATTTCAGTTTTGAATATTGTGAATAGTTTTCAGGACCTCCAGTCTTTTTCTTCTCTTGCTACTGGCACCAGTCAAGAGGACTGAATGTCACTTAAGTCTCTTTATTAGCTTCCAGAAGCGTACATCCTACCTAACTTGCTTCCTGATAACAAGGCAGACAGAGAACTTCCAGTATACAAGGTCAGTGCAGGAGAACTGCACTTATTTTTTTGATTCAGAATCCTTTGCTGAGAGGCTCATCCTGAACCTACTAATGACTGACTTCACAGTTTCTATGTCAGACTGTGAGCATACAGAGCAGCCTCCAATATTTAAAACCTAACAGGTAGCTTACTACTTTTTCTTTAAGGAAGAGGGAAGGAGTATTTTGTGAGAACTAAGAATTGTATTGATGGCAAGCTGCTGCATTTTCTTTTGCAGCTATACTGGGAAGGAAAGAGGATGAAG
>VZTO01008632.1:0-25128 GCA_013400615.1 Syrrhaptes paradoxus
AAATGCTATCACACTGAGGGCAACTTAAAGTATCCAAACTGAAATCTTCAGGGCACAGCCTTGAGTGATTCAGTCTCACCTCTGAACTCATTCTAATTGGGCACTTCAGGCAGGCCAATTCTGAGAGAGAACTGGTAGAATCCTTCTTGTGGTTCCAGCATGTCTAGATATGGACACAATTATTTCCTACCTAGCCCACAACCACAACTTTATCTCAGCAGCTGTAGAGTATAGTGTGATTAAAAGTGCTCTTCTTTCAGGGCTATATTGCTCTGCATAATGAAGGGATCATTTGCCTAGACACTTGAACCTGACATTCCTACATTCAAGATGGGTGCCCTAAAATAATGTTGAATTCTTCACACCAAGTAGAAAATGTTTAAGAGATATTTATCCATGAAAGCTATATAGTTTACTAATCAAGTTATTTTGTTATAGACTAGGAGTCTTTTATCCATTATCTAAATCTGCAAAAAAGTTCACAAGCAAAATGTCCCCCACAGGCACTCTCTCCATTGGGATGGTAGCTCATGAGACTGTTTCTGGTTTTGTGCAGCTATCTAAGAATGTTTTCTAGGGTTGTTCCACACAGGAGACTTGGATGGGAGGGATTTCTGACTTCACCGCCAGCACTTAGTAGCTCACAAGTGTCAGAATGGGAGCAGATTTACACAAGCCAGCTGCAGATATCTGGGCACTGAAGGAAAGTTTCCACAGTTTTTACCTATGGAATCTATATCCAACTGTTAGCTGAGTTATGATTTTGTGAGTATCATGGGAGTATGAATTATGGACTGGAACCTGAATTAATAAATATTCCATGTGAACTTGAAGCAAAACTCTCTAGCTGCAGAGCTGATTATTAAAGTTGATATTTCCACCCATTGGTTACCAGTATTCTTAGAACCACAGATTCACTGAGATTATAAATAAATTTGAAAGAACATCTGAAGGCAGTTTAGTTCTACCTCCTAAAAATAAGGTTAACTTATTTTATCTGTCAAAGCCAGCTCTGTTCCACAGTGCACTGCCCATGCAAGTTCTGAAAATCTCCAAGGATAAAGAGTTCACAACCTCCTTGGGCAATCTGTGTCAGTGCTTTATCTGCTCATTGTGAAGAATTTATTTGTATGTCCACCCTGAATTTCTCTTTTTTGTAACTTTTCTTTTGCCTTCTTGTCCTTTCATTGTGCACGCCTGAATTTGTCCCCTTTTCTACAGTGCTCTTTTAGGCTGTGGGGGACTGCAATAAACCATGGGACTGAGACTTATGGTATATTCAGAGAGGCTAAGGGAAGTGACCTGGCATAACCTGGAAAGGAGAAGGCTGAGGGAAGTCCTCTATGCAGCCTTCCATCTTAGTGGCTCTCCACTGAACTTCATGCTTGCTTTATAACCTCACAGTCTCTACTGTCTTCAGTTTATGCTTGTTACAGCTCTACATATAACAATTCAGACTGCCTTTCTTAGTTCTGTTTTTCCTTCTTATTCACAGTTTTCAAAATAATTTGGCTAATGCTGAGCATCTTCCTATTTATTTCCTTTCAGTAAAACTGAAGGTTTGCTAGTAGGGAAGGGACCCCACTGGGTTCCATGCACTGAAAGGACAGCTCACAGGCTACCATTTACAATTCATAAAGCTCTATAAAGTAGTAGAGGGCATGTAGGATTTATGCTTCCAGTGTCTGTCTAGAAATTCACGAGTCACTGCCTATTCCTTCTAGAGAACACCTGTAATTTAATCTAATAGGAAAAATATCTTTTAAATCAGACAATACTTGCTTATTTGAAAGGTGACTCTATCTTTTTGAATGGCTGCACTACATACTTGCAGATCAGTTCCTGAAATTTTGTAGGTAAGGCTTTTGTCTGTTGATTTTGTATATTGTTGCTACTGTAATCCTGCTTTTCATTATGTCAGTAGCAAACTTTCCTTTTTATGTCTTCTTTAAAGTTCATGGTCTTTCCAAAATAACTTGATTTTTGTGAATTCATGCATGTGAAATTTCACATGAAAGTGTCTTGACAGATTTAGCCATTTTGACTTGAAAGATGGAGGGATATATATTGTAAGTAAATTGTATAACTATACTGTAGGCTGCATATTATGTAGCCCTAAACAGAGTTTGATTCAGGCTAATTTACCCACTTCACTGTCTCCATACTATTGCAGCTGTGTCAATATTTGTTGATATCTGCCTACATTTAAGTAACATATTTGCATCTGTACACAAAAGTATTTATAATATGATCAGGTTAGGAGGGAACAGGGATATATGCATCATGTATTCCAGTATTCACAGTGCTGACGGCTTTATAACCAAGATCCATCACCTTTGCTTCCAGGAAGGGTAGAAATTGCAAGTTAAATTGACTCAGTTTCCAAGGTTCTAGCTCTGTTAAGTATTCCTAAACACCTATATTTCTGCCTAGTGCCTAGGAAACAATTTATGTTGCTTGAATAAACTGAGAACTAAGATACATGTATATTGTTGCCTATCTGTTTCTGCAAGATATGTAGATATTTGGAATTTAAACATTCTTTATAGTGATTTAAATCAATTCACTAATTCAGAATACGAAATCTATTCTGTGTCTCAATATGAAAGCTAAGAGGTACAGTGTCCCACTACTCCTTCAGCAGAAGGATCTCATGTTCTTGTTTTTTTCAGACAGTGTGCTAGTTTTTTCACAGATAGTGTGAAGAGCAAAATGTACAATGTTATCTCTCCCCAACTAACTGGGAATTTCAGCACCACAGGAAAGAGGTGTTCAAGATAAAAATGTATTGCCAAATGCCATTTTCTCTTAGTTGTCCAAGTGCTCACTGCGAGGTGGAGGTTCCTGAATTTCTGAGGGAGGTCATTGGTACAGTTTACTATTTTGATTCTACTGTATCCTTGAAGAGAACTTCAAAATGCCTTGTGAACATCTGTAGATGCTTTATTTGCAACATACAGGTATGCCGAAAGTACTCTCATCAACAGGTTTTAATCTATCCTGAGGTGGACTGTTCTTAGTCTCTTAACTCTGTTAAGGTTTGTATAAAGATAGCTGGCTTGCTGAAACTAGCTGAAAAGAAGAAGATCACAGCTATGTGGTGACATATCTCAGTATCAGTTTGTTCTCTAGAGGTCTTAGTGTTTAGTGTATTTTCCTGTGAGGGGGACAGCCGGGTTAAAATCTTTATGGAAATGGTTGAATGCTGTTCCCCATATCTTTCTCTATTCTTTGTGGTTTTTTGCATGCACTTCTTTCATCTTCTCCTATGTAATAATGCCTAAGTGCTATTCCGTAGTGAATCCCACTCTGATGTGTTCAGAAAGCCCTAGCTTTAGCCTTTAGTCTTCTGAAAATTCCAGCTTACTTGTAACAAAGGTTTCTTTCAATCCTTCCTGTATGTGGATTAGAAAAAAAACAATAACACTTAGGAATTCCAGAATGACAAACATTAGGAGGGAAATATTCTGTTGTCTCCTGCATCTCTCCTTTTGTTTTAATCTCAGGTTTCTTTGTGAATTGTGTATTGATTTTAAACATCTGGAATTGGCAATACGCTGACTAAATGTTCTGGTGTGGGTTTTCTGTTTTTTTTCTTTTTTGCAGCAGTGATAGTTTCTGGTTTTGCTATAGCAAATAGAAGAGTTTCTGCTTGACTGTTTAATAGTCTAGTAGTTTAAAAGAAAATAGTACCCATGGAATGATCTGTGTTTGCAAGCAAGCCGTTTTTGACACTCTGTTACTAACACATTTATTTTAGTGTGTGTTCCAGAATGCTGACAATACTTAGACTGTTCAGTCACAGACAGAATAGACTACCATCTCTCTATCATGAGTAGCTAGGGTTGCATTTTATTCATTACCTGCATCTTCTGAGAGATTTCATTGTTCTGTTGATAATGCCGAGAAATTAATTTGCACTGTTTCATAGTTCTGTGACTCTCATACTGCAAATTCCATAAGGCATTGACTTAATGGCCAACACAAGTACGATGGAGTATGTTAAATTATATGTTTACAAACATATTGAAACTTGAAAGTAGAGAAAACAGTTTATTTAACCTTACAATAAATTTTAATAATAATAGAATATCTTAGATTATCTTGTCTTAACCTGAAAGTTTTTTTCAATTTATAAAAGACTGAAACATAGTTGACAATGATAGCGACACAAAAATTCTATTTGCTATGTTTTATTTTCTACAATCTGGTTAAAAGTAGCATGCGAGTAATTGAATAAAAATACTTGTATAAATGACTTATTTTGAAATAAAAATTATACCAGCAATGGATAAAAATTTTACCATTAAAGTTTAAATGAAAGTATAGCAAAAGGAAGAGTTAACAATTTTTTAACCTGAAAAATGTATGTTTCCCTGTTATCTTTTGCATATTCTATTAATTTAATAATATCATGGGATCTGAAAACATATTTTCATGCATTTTAAATTGTTCTGAGACTGTTAAATCATTTTTTCCTTTGTAATTGATAACAATATGAAAAAGGCATGAATAATTAAAAAGGTTGGATAGGTTGGAGAAGAATCTAGTATGTACACAGGTTAGCCTATGCTTCCCAGCACTCTGATGAAACCTACCTGACTTACATGTAAGTCTGGTGCCTGCTGACATGTATTGTGTGCATTGACATAGATTTCTGTGAAGTTGAAAAGCGTGAAGTTGTGTGCTTTTCATCACCTTACCTAGCCAGATGAAGGCATATTTTGCAACACATTTGGTCATTCTTGTGCTTTCTAAATACAACTGTTTGCAAAGATATGCATGTTTCTTTAAGGTTGCCAAGTGCATGCTAAATATTAACAAACAGAATGGTTAATATGCAGATTGACACTTTTTTAAAGGCATATCCTAATTTTAAAGAGCTATCATGATGTAATTCCTCTAGTTATTGCCCCTAGAAGGGCACTGGATTCTCCCAGGTATCTCACTCCAGAGAAATCTCAGCAGCCACCCGAAGGCAGTTGTACATCTCCTGTGGCAGGTCAGCCCGAGTGAGATTGTTTCCATCCAGGCGCAAATGTGTGATTTTGGAATAGGTCGTTGGACCAACAACCTTACAGAAGCTGCTCAATGGGAACTCTGAAACAAAGGGAACATGAATAAGAGAAAACATGAATAATTAGGACAAATAGGACAAAACCCATTATTTTTCTGCTTTTGAAATTTTATTTGGAAATTATGACCTTAAATTTATCCTACTATTTTTCAATATTTTGCATGACCACTAATGTAATTCCCATCGAGTCTGCTAGAACTTGAAGGGCTTGTGTTAGAACAGGTTCTTTCTGTTAGTTGTGAGAGGTTCAGAATTACAAGACTGAGTTTTTCATGTGCTATGTGCTCCCAGTAACAATTTTATTTTTAAGACTTCATATTTTATATAGAGGTCTAATCTGGTATTTAGAAAAAAGTAAAAAATGAAACTCCAGTAAAATTGGACATGTAGAGGGTGGAATCAATCATGCTGCAGAAATTATAATGGAAGGGTAAAACTGTGCTATATAAGATATTGAAAGAAGTAAGAGATTTCTGAAGAAACTGAAACCATAATATGACCTCACCCTTAAGAACAGGCAGTCCAATGGGTGTCTGTGTCAAATATAATTTTGGATGTGTCATTTTGATTTACTAGTTTCAAAATGAAATTTGGGGCTAGTCTGGGGAGGAGTTTTACATTTTGATTGTATAGTTAAACTTTTCCAGAACAGCAGGATTAGAAGGTGAGTACAAATGTAAAAATTATTTATAACAATATTTATATTTATTGTAATTTATATGTCATGATATTTATAGCCACTATTCAGTTGAATTATTATTTGGTTCCCATAACACCAGACAGGTGCTGAATGGAAAACTATGTCTTGTATCGTATGAGTAGTATCAAATGTAAGCTAGAAATTACATGAAGCAGAGAAATTTTGTACTCAGTATACATAAGAACACACATATGCATATTATATACCTCTGTCATGCAGAGATCTGTTCTCAAGAGAGAACGTATGTGAATAAACCTAATGTCCCCTGCATACTACATTGCACAGTTCTGCAAAGATGGTTCTTCTTTCTCACATGTGATTAGTCTATTGAAAGGCTTCATCACTATTAAAGAATCAGTCTGAGCAGCTTGTTCTTCTTTGGGACATCAACCAAATTCACACAGAAAATATTTTAAATTGACTCCTTCAAGGAACCAGTTCACCAGTATGCGGACAAATTTAATCTGTTCAGTTATTTTTTGTTGCAAAGGACTAACTCTCAGAATTTCTGAGATAACAAGGTAGCATTCTCAAAATCAGATGCCATTTTAGCTACCAGTCATAGGTCATTCATGGACTTCTCAAAACACCACCTTATATATCTTTCCTACATGACTATTTAACTCATCTAAGAAAATGTGATGACCTACATCATGTTGTTGTACTTAAGGAAGTGCATGAAGCATCTTTCACATCTCCTCATCAATTTCAACTGGATTCTTTCAGAACTGGCACTACAATAATGAGTTGTTATTGGTGAAACACGGCTTGTGACAAAGTATGAATGTACACCCATCTGCACAGGCAGCTCTTTAAAGCATGAGAGTTTAGGTAATCTTTTGGACACAGAGATATGATGTTGAAGAATGGGTGAAGATTTGTGTATCTTCTGCAAAATAAATTGTTTTGAGTAGGGAATAAGGAAATGTATTTCAAACGTTAGATCTTGATCATCAAATTAAAAAAAAATCCTAGACTTTGTATATTGTACAGCATTCTTTTGGATGGGTGAGAGAGAAAATGCATCCTTAATAACACATTTAGTAGGCAGTCCATATTGCAATACAGTACAATTTTAAGCCTGCAGACCAATTCTAATACTCTTCTGATTCAGAACGTACCAGCTGAAGTGAACTGATGATTCTTGTCAGTTAGGACCATACAATCTGAGAGATGAATTTTGCTGAATGAAAGCGTAAGATCCTGAGACTTGGAATGCATTTGCTTGGCCAAGAGGCTATACTATTAACTATTTAGGTCCATTTTTCTGCAGATAGTTTGGGTGTAATTTGTAAAGATTGAAATAAACATGATTCTAATATAGATCTTTTTCTATTTTCTTGTAATTCAAGAAAGACATGGTAAGTATGTTTTTGTTGAAGGTAGATATTTTAAAACTTTCTAAATTTACTTAACTGCTTCTTCCATATTGTTAGGACAAAAACTAATATTGGGTTGCAAAAAGGTAGGTTTATACAAGTTGTGTAGACTAGATGATCTTTCGAGGTCCCTTCCAATCTCTAACATTCTGTGACACTTAACTACAGAAAGGATCCAAACTTCATGCATATAAACCACAAAATGTATCTGTTACAGAGCTGTACTGACTATTTATGAGACTGAAACCACTTTGGAAGTGGATGCAGATCTAGTCCTCACAGAAGTCAAAGGAACTCTGTCATGAACTTCCGTGGGATTTGGCTCCAATATTTGGTGTACACTGTTTTCATTTGGGTATTAATTTTTTATACAGTTCATATCAATACCAGTTTTTAGAAGCATATTAAAAACGTTTGTTTTCTAATTGCAGTCTCCACTAGTAGAAAATAAGAAAGGTGGGTCTTGTGAATGCACTTGATGAGCTTTTACCTATAAGATCTGTACGGGAGCTGAAATCAGTGACACCAGAGCGTTGCTGCATAAAATATGTCAGTAGCCTATTTCATCCTTTATTACACTTATTAGTGTTTCAGGTGTCTAAATACCTTCCTGCATTTATAATATTCAAGTTCAGAGGCAGTGTACCTGGAATTTTGCCACTAGTGTGACATTCATATTTTCCCAACACAGAATTCCTGCATGATCCAGGAAAATGAGATAATACAAAGGACTGGATGAATGTTGGATTTTAATTTGAGCAATTATTTTCTCACTAAATGTGTCTGTCACCATAAAACATTCTGATATTCTAACAAACTACCTGAATTTTTGAAATATCTGGGAAAAAAAATCAGAAACAGGTGTGTCCCCTCTTTCCTCTCCTCTCCTCTCCTCTCCTCTCCTCTCCTCTCCTCTCCTCTCCTCTCCTTTCTCATACCTACAGAGCAAAATGGGGGCATAGAAAAGCTTATTTTTAAGACAGAATTATTTTTGTACTATGTGCTAGGTGAGAGTATATCCCTTGCACATTAGGAGTATAAGCAGCCTTTAGCTGAGAGGAAAATTAACTGTGCAAAGACTCCTTGTTCAGGCATGTAATACAGTAGGCAATCCTAATGGGATCTGAAGTCCCATAGCTATCTTTGTTGGTCTATGGTCCCACAGTAATAGGATCTGAGTAATTTCTGCACAGATCATTGTTCAAAAAAATCCTTTTGGGATTGGTGGAGTGAGATAGATAAGAGAGCATGAAGCACCTCCACAACTCACTTTGTTTAGAATAAGTACAGTTATGGTATGGGAACTGATCTGGACAACTGGAGCAGAATATGTGGCTCCTTAACTGTCCTCTGGAACATTTTCACATTCCCCTGTGATATCTTATACTCAATTCACATGGTATCTTCCTGCTGGGATTCCATGTGGGAACAACACCTTTCTCCTTAATCCTTTACAAGTACAAGTGAAATATGGTGAAGTCTGCCTTTGGATGCTCTTCTTGTATCACTGAACCTCTTTGACTCCTGTACTTTCTTTCATCCTGCAGAGTTTCCTTTTGCCTTTAGGAGTCTGTAAAACAAGTATGTATATGTATATACTTGACATCTTAAAGCATGGTAGCAAACCACTGTTGGTATAAACAGAAAATTCTAACCTTAAATTACCACTACTAAGAAAATTAAAAAAGAATTTTCAATTTAGAAGTTACAGCGTGGGTTTGAGGTATGAAGAAAGCAAAGGCTTTTATAAACCTTCCATGGTCCTACGTGAGCTTGGAGATCCAACTAGCATCAAGTACATGGAGTATACAGTTGATACCTATCTTACATTCAATGTAATGGATGTGTTTCAATTTATTTATTAGAGATAGAGGAGTTACTCTGAATTTGTCTCAATTCTGGTCTGCTATCTGCTTTGCCCACTGCTCCTTGCATCACAGATGAAGACAGAACATAATGAAGTGAAGCCAATTCTGCTACAAAATTTTGTATGTGTATATTCATCAACTCTTGTTCAATAAACTCAAAGTCACTCAAATTAGGATATTTCTCAGACAGGTAAATTTTTTGTGTATGATAATGCATAATGACTGTAGCAAGCCTAGGATGAAATTTATGAGCAATAATTCAGAGAAATATTTTCTTTCTTTCAAAAGAGTTGGAACCAGATTGCTCTTCCTTAGACAAACGTAAACATTTATTGACACCCTAAAGGTAACTGAGAAAAAAGGGATATAGCAGCAAATTAAGAACTCTGGAGAAATATATTTATGTTAGGTTTCAGTAAAAGTGGAAATTTTAAATTATGTAAGCATAATCTGAAAGTTTACACCTTTTGCACATTTTAGGACAATTTATCATTACCCCAAATACAGAAGTCCCCTCCCACAGTATATGTGTACCACAGGCCATGGTACGAGAATGGAAGCTGGCCTTGTTTCAGTCTTCCTTATATAAATCTCTGACAAATTGCAATATTTTATTAAAAAAAAAGAAACTGGTAGATTTTTTGAGGCTCAAATACTCAAAGGTCAATCAACTCAATTTTTAGAAAGGCTAAGCACTCACAGCTGTAGGTCAGGTGTAGCACACAGTAAACTGTAAAGGCTTTGATCACCTTGTATCTGGCACTTCAGTAGACTGAAGTGCTTATTGCTAACTAAATTTTGTCCCATGTTGTCAGTTAGCATCTTAGGGAACACAATATTATGCCTGTGAAATTAGATAGTCAAGAAAATGTATTATTGAAGTATCCAGGTTTTAAGGTTAAGCAAAAATCAGTAAAAGAGAGTTCTTTTGTATCAGTCCACAGGGTAGCAATGACAGTACAGCAGCAGTCAGCACACACCCGCTCCTCACACCATCCCCCCTGCTGCTGGCCAGCACTCTGGCAATACAACTTTCATTGCAAAATTAAATTGTTGTCACAATTGCTTAGAAGTCCTTGGAAATGTAAATGGAAAGCAAACCTGGTACCTGGCTATCTTGCAGAAGGCTCAGAACAAGCATTCTAAGCAGAGAAAATTGCCTCCTATATCTCAAGAAATTAAAAATAATCATTTAGGAGAGGAAAAGTGTCTGATAGAGTTCTATAGGGTGCTGTATGTGATACCTCAGGTAGGAATAATAGAATTTGAGTTAGAAGGGACCTTAAAGATCATGGAGTTCCAACCCTCCTGCCATGGGCAGGGACACCTCCCACTAGACCAGGTTGCTCAAAGCCTCAGCCAGCCTGGCCTTGAACACCTTCAGGGGTGGGGAATCCACAGCTTCTCTGGGCAGCCTGCTCCAGTGTCTCACCACCTTCACAGTAAAAAACTTCCTCCTAATATCTAATCTAAATCTACCCTCTTTCAGCTTAAAGCCATTGTGCCTCATCTTGTCACTACACTGGCATTAACTCATTATTCTCCTTCATCAAAACAAGGAACTGAGATGTAAGAGAAAAAAAAAAACATGGTGTTGAGGAAAAGGTGAAGGACAGTAAATACAAAACATTTCAAAAGATCTTGCCCTCCAACTCGTAAAATAAAATGTTTAATTTTAAATGTTACATATGTATGGAGTTAGCTATATATGGAACAGCTAACACGGATAACCTAAACCGGTGATGGATACAAGCAGGCAAACAAACAAGAGGGTTTTATGGTTTACTTTATGCCAGCTAGCAAGATGGTGTAAGTCCTCCTGCAGAAACACTGTTATATTATCAGGGACCACCACTGACAGAGGTGCAGCTGGAGAGCTTCTGAGGTGATTATGAGGCCTCTCCAGCTCTCCAACACCTCATTCCCATCCCAGGATTAGTGGAGCCTCTTAAAAGCCTGGCTTCAGGAGAAACCTCCATGCAAGGTTTGAGATATTGACTTCAGAAGGAACACTTTTTCAAATTATGCTTGAATGGAGACAAGGTTGCCACCTGATCATACAATGTGGGAATGAAGAGAAGAAACAACAGGGTCAGCTCTTTGGATTTCAAGATGAGTTTGGAGGGATACTGCAGGAGAGAAGGGAGGAAAGCAAAAAAAGCAGCTACTTCTTTTTATCTTTTTCATTGTGCCTTGTACCTGTGAATTTGTTGTCTTCTCCCTCTCTTCTCCCTCCAGCAATTTCACTAGCAGCCTTCTGAAAGGTTACTCATACCATAGTCAGATCCTCAGCTGATCTATATCTCTTTTTGATGACTTATGAATTCCAAACATCTTCCACACTGATTAAACTTTTCCTACTGCTTTTTCCTCAGTTAAGTTAACTCATCTGGCTTCTATTGAGACACACCAATTTACATGAGGTGAGAAACCGCCAATAATATCCACATTAGTATGAAAATAGAAATTTCTGTCTTTAGGGTTAATTTGAGTAGCTATCAGATAAATATCTGTCTTTTAACATTAATGTGGACAACAGTCAGAGGAATGTCAGTGTGCTAACATTCTATTCAGTACCATTCCTTCAGCCTGGTTGATCTACCCTTTCAGATACTTGCATTGACCATCAATGTCCAGACTGTGGTAAACAAACCTGAAAATATTGAAAATATGCAAATTCAACTCACTGTTAATTTTGTTGACTTGGAGGTAGAAGTTTTCGAGGTTCTCACTGACAGTTGGAATGCTCTTCAGCTGATTGAAGGAGAGATCCAACTCAACCAGTGATGTGATATTGAAGACATTGCCCGGTATTCCAGAATCTGTTAATTTATTGTGGGATAAACGTAAATATTGCAGGGCTTTAAAATTTTGGAAGTACTCATCAGGAACATTGGAGATCTGGTTATTATCAAAATATAGCATGAGTAAGGAGTGAGGCAATCCTGTTGGTAACTTTGTAAGTCGATTGAAGCTTAAGTCAAGATACAAAAGTGAATTCAGGCCTTTAAAGGCCCCAGAAATAGAATCTGCTTTCAGCTGGTTGTTCTGGAGGTGGATGACAGTCAGATTCACTAGCCCCTCAAGTGCACCAGGATTGACTTTTGTGATCTTGTTGTGACTTAATTGCAGGTCATCCAGAGTTTTTGGGAGTGGTCCAACAGCTTCAGTCAAATTGTTGTAGTTAATGTGAAGTTTCTTCAGATGTTTTAGTTTAGAGAAGACTCTTCCTTTAATTTTTGAATTTTCCAAATGGTTGTGGTCCAGGATCAGCCACTGTAGGTCTGTTACATTATCAAATGTGTTCTCTTCAATGCTCTCAATCATATTGTTTCGAAGGTAAAGGTATTTTATTCCACTTGGTACAATCGGAATGGTTTTCAGTTTAAGGTTGTCACAATACATGGCAGTAGGGTAGCTTAAAGGACAATTGCATTCTGGGGCACAGACTGCTGCAGATGGCCCAAAAGGATCATAACCATAATCATCTGCGGGACCATAGTCATACTGGCAAAAAATGCCACTAATCAATAACAGAAGGATGGGTATGGAGTTTAAAGTCATCTTTGCAATGTGTCTTGTCCCTGTATGGTGAAAGGGAACAAAATAGTTACAAATTCTTTTTTTTCTCTCAGCAATATTTGAAATTTTACCACATAAGGAATTATAATTAAAAACTAATTAATTTAGGCTTCTTGTTTAAAGACATTAATTAAGAAAAATTTATTAGCTTGTTAGTATTGCGTTGTTAGTACTCTAAACTTATAGTCCTTGTCTTGTTATAGTCTGCCTTTAGAATGCAAAATTTCAGGCGATTATGCTGTTGTAAGTAAAACATTCTTTATATCTTCCTGCATTCATTCATTAAGTCACAAAAACAATAATAAAGCTCAAGTTTTTTAAACTTGGCACAGAAGAATTTCCAGTTTTGCTGAAGGCCATACTCAGAGGCAGTTCTGCCGTTTAAATTCTTTCAAACATTCTTAATATACTGAATTGCCTTTTATCTAAATAGCATGTGGCAATTTGACTTGAGTTTGAAAGAGCCAGAGAAGTTACAAACTCAAGGTAATCATCTGCTGTAAAGTGTGTTATTAAGATACTTGTAGCTTGAAATACCTTCCTGTCATAGATTGTGTCCAGTAAAGCCTGATCCACTAGCTTTCATATTCACCTAAAGAATAAATAAATAGAAATATATAGCATATACTACTGGACATGTCCAACAACCAACAGTGAATATGTGTGCATGAGTATACTCTGTCTAATATGGCTCTAGGGTGGATCTGAAATGACTGTATTTCAGATAGTGCAAATGTTCTTGCAAATTCTCAATGCAGCAATAAATATGTTGATTATATTGCATGATCATTCTAAATCAATCAAACAATAAAACACTGGCTTCACTTATTTGGTTTTCCAGTTCACATACAGTAAAAGGACATTCAGTGTACTTGGGGATGTTTTGCTGTGATCCAATATGAGTGGTCTCACCTTACTTTTTAGCGGCATACCTTTCTCAACAGATACTCCACAAGATGCTAATTAGCGTCTTGCTTTTATTTCTTAATATCTAGATAAATGTGTTGGAAAAGGGGGTCTAACATCACAGAAGACAGCTTGCTTTGTTTTTCACCAGTTAAAGACAAGGCTTGGTGTACTCAATTACTGTTCAGAGAGCAAGAAAATCCTCAGACCTTTCTTGTTCTCAAGTACTTTCAGAGAGTATGTGAAGCCTATGAACAGACCACCAGACATTGATCTCAGCTCTGGGCAACCTTCCAGCAGAGTAAGTTAGTCTTGCTATTGGCATTTAGTGTTACACAGAGTACCTAGCTAGAAAGTCTTCCCAAATTCTAAATTTCCTTGCTTTGATTGATTTGATAAAAGCCACATCACTTTCTAGTCAGCTAATAATCTCAAATGAAGTACCTCTAGGTAGGTCCTATTGATCTCACACAGTACAGCATGCAGATTTTTAAAAAAATATTCTCATCTCTCAGTCAATCACTCACAAAGTCCCTCTGCCAGATATTAAGCTGTTGTCCCCTCAATAAGGAGGATGATTGCATATCTTTTCCATGGTGTTGGTCCCATCATGTTTATGTAATTACAAACCATAGGACAGAGTACTCATTGAAATATGAGTTATCAGTGTAATTTCCTTTGTCTGTTCTTCCTTACTGCATGAGAACACACAAACTCAACCTTCAGTCCCCTGCTGGTCTAAATAAGTACAGCTTCTCTGAAAGCAAAGGCACTACAATGACTCAATTCAGCTCAAAATCTGGTCCTATTTAGGTACTAAACAGTAAGGATGGGGGACTAACTGCTTCTGTATTCAAAGTATAAGACAGAGTGTAATGAACTTCTTGGACTAAAATCTTTGGCCTTACAGTGGCATTTTTATGTATCTGCATAATTTTATAGTTTTACTGATAAAGTAGCATAAGATTCCTATTTTAAATTAAAATTCTACTGTTCTTCTAGTTTCAAATTATATTTGTAATGCAAAATTTTATTATTTACATCACTTTTTATTATTAATTGACAGTTCTTTTAAATAGTATACAATGATTAACTGCTCTGCAGAAACCTAAAAATAATTATAAAAATTAGGTAGCAAGTGTTTTGAATTATTTTGCCAACAACATTTAAAAATGTGTGTGAGAATTCTGTAGTGCAAGGGCATATGAGCATGTGCGTGACATAAAATAGGACAGTAGAGTATATATGTAGTGCAGTTACCTTGTTTGATTCATGGATTTCTCATTCACTTATCTAAGTGTTTCTCTATCAGAAGTGTAAAATGTAAATAGATCCTGTACACATACTTGTTTGTATGAACTATCTGAATCCAAAAGATAAAATTCGAATATATTCTTAGACGTTTATGTTATAACATAAGCATGCTTGAACTAATTGCCTGTGTTTGTTCTAACCAACTGTGTTGTAAAATACCTGTGAAAACGTTTGTGAAGTTGCTCAGGCAACTTGCCAAAGCACTAAATGGCAAATCCATAATTTTGTAAAAATGCTTACTACAGTAGAGTAGACAAACTATTCAAGCTATTTTGGAGCTACTACCTTAATTCTAAAGTTATTGTGAAGCAAAGTAAACATAAGTTTATCACTCAATCACCCTTAAACTAAATTTACCTTAATTCTGCAGCATAACATCTTACACAGTTTGCAAAAGATTTAAGAAGTTTCTATAGTATATTTAAAATATGCTTTAAAATTAACTAAAAATTTCAAAATACCTGTAATTTTCCTCTCATTGTTTACTTAATTATTTAAATATCAGAATACTTTGTCTCCTTGTAAAATGAAGCAAAATGATTTAACAAATGGAGTCTGTGGTGCTCTTACTAATTAATTATGAATGAATAAGTAAGCAGTGAGCAGTCTTACAAATTTCTTTGTACTGTATATTAACTCTTCTTTTGAAGTAGAACAAAACAGACCACAAACAATGCTGATTCACAAAATATGTGAGGTTGTTTTAAAGAAACAGAAAGCGAGTCCACTAAGCAACTGTTGATTTGTGTTCAATTTACAAATTGGCAGACTTATCCTGACCCGTTTTCACATTCCCATTATAGCTACATTTAAATAGCTGAGCATTACGGTTAAAACATGCAGTAGCACTTACCTTCCTGCCTTGAAGCTGCTTTCCTTAATTCCCACAGCAGATGAAATAAGGGACTGTATCCACCAATATATGCTGTAAAAACAGTGTCAGGAGGTAAAAGTCTGCCAGATCAACTGTGTTACAAGAGAAAAAAAAAAGCCCTAGTCACGCTGTTCTCTGAAGCTGCTATGTCATCATGGTGATCTTGTGGTGTGGCATGTTCAAAAATGCAGCTCTCTAATGAAGTGCAGGTGGATACCATATTTTGTACAAGGACAACCCATCTGTTATTCCTGTGGGATGACAGAATGATCAGTGTTTCACAAACCTGAGAAAGTTTAGACCACTAGCCACAGCCTTAGAGGGAAAACATTTTAGATTATAAAACAAATTACAAACAGACTTTTGTTTTCCAATTTATTTTATACAGTTAGACATGAGCTAACAAATAGTGCTCAGACCTCAATGCTGCTGTGCTTCTTCAGCCAAGTGACTCATTCATTTTTTTGCTTTTTTCTTTAACTGTCTTATGTCCACAGTAAAATATCCTCAATAAAATTTTAGTTTGAGGATCAGAACCAAAGATGAAGGATTATCTTTGAATTGCATCCTTTTCCACAACATTAAATACCGAGTTCAAAGTTTCTTCTGCAAAGCACTGGAATTTACTTGGTCTGGAGATCTACTTCTGTTATTGAATCCATGTTTGTTTAAAACAAACACATCCCAGGAACGGTTCTTCAGCAGTTACTGTAAACTCACTTTATATGTTTGTTCATTTTTCACTTACAGCTTTCTCCTGCTTTTCAGAGTCTGGAACTACTCAGCTTTACGTTGTCTGTTTCTTATTCCATGGATGTAGTTCAAGAATGCATCTTATGGCTTGGATGAGATGTTATTTTCACCAGGCAATGCCAAAAAATAGTGCAATAAGACAGTAACAGTTTAAAGTGGGTCTTAATGTTTCCATAAGAAGCTTCCCTTCTGTCTAAATGGTCGATGTCTTCCTTTTTTATGAGACACAAGCTCTTTCTTATAAAGGCGTATGGGGACAAATGTAAAATGTGCATACAGAAAGTATGCATAAGCTATTTTAAAGTGTCTTCTGTGTTTAATTGTATTTAACTGCAGTTGTTGTGGGTATAGGTCAAGTTTCTCATCTGTTATCAACTGGACATATCTTTATGAAAAGTCATGGCACAGGATGCAGCTGGGCTGGTGAACCCTAGCAGTTTCCAAAAGAAGAGGAGCATGGATGTGGACTTCCCCCAAAATCTGCTGCTGGTGCATCTGGGCCTCCATGCCTGTGCAAGTTACTGGGAGCAGAGAAAGTCCTGGTATAATTCAGGACCCTTCACAGAGAACAAGAAAGGCATTGAATTATTACAGACCTCTGTGCTTCTGCAATAACATTTAGCAAACAAATTTGCTCAAGACAGAGTGCCATTGCAGCCCACAGGGAGTCAATGTTGTTCTTTTGATGTTGTGGCACCACACCTGTTGCCCTGGTGTGGGGAAACCACTTACACATTAGGAAATATGCTGATGACAGACCATATCTACACTACTATTTGAATGATGCAAATAAATTAATGCTAAACAGTGGGATTACATTACTGAATTAAGCTAAGTAGGTGAAGAAGTGTGCATGGTATCAGAATTAGAAATGTAAAAGTGGCCAAAGCTCTTCTTGTTCTGTGTGTAGACAAACGGAGACCAGCTGGAGTTTCTCATGTACAGTATGATACTCATCTGAGAACTGCTTCATTAGTTTCAGCTGACCAAGGAAAACCTAAAATGTAGCCTTGACTGCAAGTGGGGTAACAAGCAGGAGAATTCAGCAGAAGATCAATTGGAATAAAGAAAATATTTTTTAATACAGAAAAAAGATGTCCTTTAAGGTAATACTGAGGTTTTGCACTGGGGAAGAAGGTACAGCAAGCAGAGCAATGGAACATATTTGTAAAGAGAATTTTAAAATTCACAGGAAAATCACTAGTTAGATTTCTCTCAGTTTTGAAGGACACAGTCAATATTATCATAAAGTAATTTATATTTTGGTCTTTCAGTAATAGATGCAGTTTCACATTTGCAGTACACAAAGAATTGTATATTAGCTGCAAATATAGGATAGTACGGACTTAATTTGTTTTTGGCACAGTTATATTTATGCACCAGTTGTTTATTACATTAATTTCTGTAGGCCCAGTATACATTGTTTTTCTCATTCTATTAACTGAATTACAAAGCATGCATATCTTCATAATTTGCAGAAAAATTTTATTAAACAAACATGATGATTTTTTGTAATTAGCATATGATATAAGCTTGGGTCACACAAAGTTCAGCTGAGACTTTTTCATTCATATAGTTCCTGTCTTGCTGACAGTTTTAAATTAACAATATAAATTGCATAATCAGGGTGAAGAAGCACATGCCTTCCAAGGATAAGACATAAAATTTTTCATAAGACAACGGATTTTCGCTTTTCTTTAATCAGATTTTTGCTCTCTCTCCGCTCTGTTATTTCATTCTGTCCCTTCAACACCATTTTATATGCTTTCCTAATCTTACTGTTCTGACTCACAAAGCACTCACCTCATTAACCTCTGGGAGAGCAGGTAGGACTAAAGGCCAACAAACGGAGATATGGCTTCTTCTGCAGCAAAAGGTGGGAAAGTGTGTGGGTGTTTTCTTTTTTCTGGCTCTATTTTGTGTTTTTTGAATTTGCTGGGGTGTTTTGGGGTTGTTTTTTTTTTTTGGTAGCTCTCAGAAGTCATTAAATGACATGTGAACATAATCTAAATAATTTCCAAGGAATACACAAAATAATGTGTACATTCACTGATGACATCTAAGTTGCAAATTGGTTGTGAATACGCTTCATACCTGATAATGTCAGTGCATATTGATATTTCACCTTTACAGCAATTGTGCTCCTTGTTAAAGCATCTGTTTTCTCCAATATTGATTTTCTTCTTATTCCTTTTTTATTAATTTTTGTTTGATGAGAAATGTGATCAAAAACTATTCTCATTTAGTTTTGTTTAGTTTGTGATACATGAACAGAAATATTACTTTTATTTGAAGCTCATTTCTTGTTAATTCATATTTTCATGGCTGGAGATGGCCAAGAGGTCTCACAGATTGTAGTGAAAGAATCTGAAAGTAGAGCTTGCTGCAGGTATGTCACTTTGCAGTGGGCAAGATCTAGCCTTCAAATATTGTCGAGTTACAGTGTCACTGTTTTCTCTCTTCACTCATCGATGATAGTTTTTTTGCCTTTTCTCTCTTGTAAAACTATCATCTTTATAACTTCAGCACACTTCTACATAAATGGAAACTCCTCCCAATCTGTTCACTTTTAATCTCCTTTTTCCCAAAGGACTCAAGTTACTAAAATCTAATAGATATTATCTAAACCAACTGCTTCATTTTAATCTTAAACCTGTGTACACATCTGTTACCCAGATGCATACCCTAAGAACCAAGCAATTTGGGTGCCTAAAATAAGGAGTAGGATGTCTGGATCATAATAGCATAAAGCTCCAGAAAGTGTTTGTGGAACATTTCACATTGCTACATAAAAAGAGTAGTGAGTTTTTGCACCAATCACTCATCATTTAAATTAAATATTAGTCTTAAGATTAAAAAAAAGGCTAGTTAATTTTAATTGGTTACCTGGAGCAGAAGGTAAAGAAATCTCCATTAAAGGAAAAGGCCATTCCATGGGCATCATAAAGCAAGCCACTTAATTATAAAGAATTAGTGTAGTGTTTATGCATTATGTTTTCCATATCGCTAAATAATGAATATATAGCCTCTTAGCCCGTACATAGTGAATAAACAAAAATATTATATCGACCCAAATCTCCAGTAGTAATTAGTTTAATGTTTTTGTGAAGTTCTGCAGCATTTTGAAAATATTACTTAAGGCTGATTCATATCAAATGAGTTCCACTAAAAACAGTTCCATTCCAGATTCTGAAGGCTGTAGGTGCTTATTATTCTTTCATCTGAAAATTTCCATTCCTCTAAATTGAAATTTTATTTGTTCAACCTCTACACTGCACTTACATGTTAAATGGAAAGTGTTAGAGCACATACTATAAGCATTACAAAATTTGTGGTGATCCAAATCCTTTTTTTCCTTTCTCCTAAAAAGGAAATAACAGCTTTGGAAATTTACAAAAATGGTAACAGTGGTACAAGCTATTAGCAGACCGCAACAGATATTTTAGTTGAGCATGAATCTTTGTTTTTGTTGTTTTGTTAAATTGCTCTGTTTTGCTTCAAACTTGACAGTGTCTAAATTCTAGTACTGTTAGTCTCCTTTCTATTTCTTTTCAGACTGTTTTTGTACTAGACTGCTCTTAATTTGATTTAAATTGTCAATGGTAAAATTCCTTTGAGGGGATTCAAAGCTTGATCAAACCTCTTTTATGATAAGAACTGCACATATGAAAGCAAGATGTTGTTTTTAAAGCAGATTCCTATTTATATATATGGTACTTTGTGTTATAGCATTTAAAATGTGCTGATCTATGTATAAAAGAAAGTCGGGTGACCCTGGAACATGAAAGAATTAAAATGATTCCTAATGTAAAGAATGTAAGAGGATCTCAAGGAGTTGTTGAATTTGTGGGAAAGTTGTGGTTAGCGGTAAAAATTTTTAAATAGTACAGATAATTTATAGGGAAAGAAAGAGGTAGACTTGGCAAACTTGGCTGGACCGCTGCCTGTTATTTGAATATACTAATGCTGTATCAATGTAGACCTCACTTGAAAATCATTCGGTGCTAAACATCTTCCCCTAATATAAGCACTGGGAATGTCTGTCTGCTTTCAGATCACTGCTGTTTAAGATCGGAAGGGATGTTGTGTCACGTACCCCAACCTGCTGTATAACACAAACCATTAAACTTCATCCTATTTCTGCTCTCCTGAGGTTAGTGAAACACCTTTGTCTACTTACGTTCAAGACAACATATAACCATGATCCAAGACATGAAAAGTTTTGGAGTTTTCTAGTTTGGTGCAAAAATCTGACAATTTTTTGCCCAGGTTGGTTTCAGGATCTGTCAGGTTATGATGGGCACTCAGCACTTCCCTGTCTGTGGTTGCATCTTGTGATAGCAGTTGACATAATTTAGACTGCCACTTGAGTAAGGCTCATTTATCACAGTTTTAATCCTTGTGTCTGCTGACGTGTACTTGCAGGCATCACCTGGAACCAGAGGCTGGTTCCCAGGCTGATAGGAAGGTGGGTGTGCTCAGTTAGCACAGACTTGGGGCATCCTCACCCAGTACCTTAGTCTTCTCTTTCTCCTTGACGTGTGAACACCAGAAAACTTGAGGCTTACAAACTCAACAGGGTTGCCAGCTTGTACAGGAGCAGTTGCTTCCAGCTCGCAGGGTGTATGGTGAGGTCCTGGGCAGTTGGCTGCTTCTGTTTGTGAACGTAGCTGCAGTAGGCAGCAGCTGCTGGGACAGTCTGCTCCAAGGGACCTCAGTGGGAGTAGGAACTGCTGCCTCCTGCAACACTTTGCTGAAGTAATAAAGCAGCATGGTGCTACATGGTTTAATTTTAGGTAGTCCTGCAAGGAGCAGGGAGTTGGGTCCCTTCCAAATCGAGATATTCTATGATTCTATGTAGACAGTACCAGTTTGGTGTGCAGCCACGTAACCCCTGGCTTTGAACACGGTGTCCAGAAAACCAGCACATAGCATGTAGACTTCTTCTGGTTGATGCCACCCTCAACTGGAACGTATTCACTTGGTGATAAATTGTGTTTGCCATGAAGATGGGACAGTTCAGAAGCTACTTAATGTGCAGGTTTTTAAAGTACCACTCATTGTAATTTTTAAAATGAAACACCTTGGAAAAATCTACTGCTGCTACAGAAGACCCTGTTATCCACCAAGTTTACAGCATCAAAAACAAGTAAATGCTTTTGTGATAATATCTGTCTATAGTAACTGTATCATTAGCTGTTTATTGGTGTCTATTCTAATGTTAGTTGCCACTTAATTCATTACCAACTGAACGCTGTATCAGATTTTACTTTATTTTTCCTGGGACTGACTTGAGGTATAGTATCTGTCTATGATACATGACCATGAACATCAACAATGCACTTGTGTTCAGGTATTCCCAGGCTCATGAAAATGGACTGTAAATGAACCATATGGCTTCCTAGGACATTTAGATACAATTAAAATTTAAAAGGATTTATCACTAACAAATATCATTTAGGGGTTTTTTTTCCCTTTAGAAAGAATATGATAATCCTCCTATGATAAAATTTCATCAGTTTGATGAAAGTGCATAAATCTACTCCACTTCAAATGCAGAGAAACAGTGTTTACTGACTTTTTTTAACATATTTAATATCTAGCTGTTGTCTTGTGTCTCTTTAGCTGTGGTTCTATAACATTAATAGAATTTATTTTCCTCATCATAAACATCAGCTTCTTCGAACTATCTTCAGCCATGCCATATGTGGATCTGTCATCGACATCTTCACAGAATTACAGAATGTTAGGGATTGGAAGGGACCTCGAAAGATCATCTAGTCCAATCCCTCTGCCAGAGCAGGAAAACCTAGATCAGATCACACAGGAATGCATCCAGGCGGGCTTTGAATGTCTCCAGAGAAGGAGACTCCACAACCTCTCTGGGCAGCCTGTTCCAGTGCTCTGTCACCCTCACTGTAAAGAAGTTTTTTCTCNTTCAGTGCAACTGTTTCATTTTTGCCTTATTACTAATATGTACAGAGACATTATTATATACACACTTTATATTTCCTCATTCCCCATGTCTCATACTTTTTACTTTTTTTTACTTCAAAGTGCATTTCAATTTTCTACTGAAACAAGCAAGCTTATGACTAAAATTGGCCTTTTTTCATTGAAAAATCAGAAGTGAAAAGGTATTTGAGGACAATCTCTTAAATTCTTTTTAAGTATAAGTATTATTTTTCTTCTAATTTTTTCCTCCCAGACAAATTTGCTCATTCTTTTCCTGTTTGGGGACATTGAGCTCCTCTGAAATACTGGCTGGAAACTTGCTTTTGACCATATTCAATGGTCAGCTTTGGCAACCACAACATTCCAATCCAGTCATTAACTTGTCTTTATTAATCATAAGGAGGTCTACAGTGGATTTACCTCATGTTTTATGCAATACCTTTTGTCTTAAGAATTGTGCAGTGTTGAGAAACTCTACTAATGCTTTATTATGGGCTTCATGGCATTGTTAGCAACATCTCACAAAATAAAATTTCCCAAAGAAAAGCTATTTATTTCATAATTTACTCCATCTTATATATCATGAAAATTATCTCCGCTTCTCCGTAAGATGCAGACCATCTTTTCTATAAACAGTCTCCGATGCCCTATCTCACATTTTAGTCCTGCAAGATAGCAGACAGGTGGCTACATGCATGTTAGGAGTCCAAGCACTCCTCATGATCGATGGAGATTGAGTAAATAGAGTTAAGGAGCCTAGGGAGTGATTCAGCTCTCTCAAACAGACACCATAACCATATTCAGATACCTGAATGTAGGGATCTAGTATCATTTGAGATTCTCTAAGTTATCCAGCTCATCTGTATAAGTTATGAGAAAGGACTTAAAGACCTGTCCCATTTTCAAGTGGCTGCTGATTACAAAGCATAGTACTCCACAGTGCCTAGTGACAAGGTATATGCATTTAGGCAATTGCCTGTTGTGAAGGGGCTTCATTCAGCTGGTGATGCAAAGACATCTATTGCAGTCTGACATGGCCTGGACTGTGCATCAAAGGGGGAGTGGGGCTGGCTGCTACGACTCAGGATCTTGAGGAGACCTATTCTGTCCTGAAATGGCAGCAGTAGGCCACGAACATCTGAGCAATCTAAAATTACATTAGACAGTTGTTTCGGTACCTGAATTGTGCCCTTGGAGCTCCGGTCCAGGAGATAGACAGTCTACCAAGTGAGGTAATATCCTCACTTTGTGTAAACTGTCTGAATGATATTTTTTCCAACAATTTTCTCTGTCTACTTCTCTGAGCTGGGTATTCAGCATAATGGCTGCAAAGAAATGTCACAGAAATAGAGCCAAGCAAAATGAGATGTACAGGCCCAGAGACAGTCATGATCTACTCCCCCACAGGTATTTTCCATTTTCTTACCACCTCTAAAAAAAAAAATAAACCAAAATGGGGAATTTTTTGAAAGGTCAAATAAAAATTTATAAGGCAGTCCTCTATTTCCATTAGATCATCACCTGAACAGTTTTATTTTGTTTTAGTCAAGCAAAGGTTGTCAATACATTTCATATCTAATTGTATAAGTTATAAACATCGGAAAGGACAGAAACAATTCAAGATATTTTGCATCGCAAGCTTTCATAAGCTTTTTTGTATTGATGCATGAGTGCTTAAAGTCTAATTTGCTCTCCACCCAAGCCAAGAAGGGACAAGCACCAACATTTCCTTCCTCCTGTGTTGATTAAAGAAAATAACCTACTTTTCAAGTATTCTTGTTCACTTCCCATAAATTTTAGACCTCTGTTTACTTAGTCTGACCATTTTTTCTCTACCTTTTTGTATTTTTTTGGACTTCAGTAAGCACTTAGCATTTGTACTTGAATAATTATGTATCTGTATGTTTATACACATGTATGTCTGTTTGCTAAGTTGCAAACTGATTTGTACCAGTAACTGGAATCAGCATCTATCCCTTTAGCTTCACGGTAGTCTTTTTCATGCTTTCTTAATATTCAAAATTACTTTTGCTTATGTAGATACTTTATGCTACAAAACAAAATAACATTTTCAAAGATTCTGCACCTTTCTGGAATAGCAATATGAAGCTAACCTAGAGGCAATTTCTTTCCTTCTCTCTTTAAATGTGGGGTTGTAATTTATTTTGGATTGTAGGTATGGAAAGTAAAACATTGCAATCAAATATTGTAACTCCTCCGAAGTCTAAGTCAGATCAGAATTCCGTGTTATCAGCTGTTCAAAGATATATAAAGACAGACAAACATTGCTATGAAGGGCTGAAGAAAGCATTGCAACTGACTGAGAAGGCAGAGGAAAGCACTCAGATAGCAAGCAGGTAAAAGCATTCTCAATATTTAGGTAGGTCAATGCAAAATATAAATGTCACCTCACTTAAAACAAAAACTTATAAGCAAATGAAGGACTTATTTCCCCTTCAGGCCCTACCTAGCTAGTAAATCACATAGTGACCCTGGCACTGGCAAGTCATTTTTTATAGCATTAATTTGTTACAAAATGGCATTTCCATGATTCTAGCCTGAGCTGAACAATTCCTAGCCATGGTTTGGGACTTACCACTCTCAACAGAGAGTTTAAATGAAGGCACCTTGTTTCACAGGGTAAGATAGCCTTAGAGTGGAAACAGGGCTAAATCACGGTAGTTGTTCCGGAGCTGGAAGATCACAGAATTACAGAATCA
>VZTO01008633.1:0-65874 GCA_013400615.1 Syrrhaptes paradoxus
CTGCTTTTCTGCCACCGAGCACATTCCCATTCCCGGTGTCACACACGGAGATAACTGAAAAGCTGTTCTGGGCTTGTTTAGCAAAGTGAAATTGTATCTCCTTCAGCCTTTAAGGAAAAGTCATGTCACTAGTCAGGTATAAAGAATCGCTGACCCTTGTTGCTCAGATAAGGGTATAATATCGGGCTTTTCTCTTCCCTCTTCTCCCTGCTCGATAGCAGCTTGGAGTGTGCCTGCCTAAAGACAGAAACCAAAGCCCATCGCTTTTCCCTTGAGTGAGATAATCCCAGCAAGAACACAGAGACCCAGAAGACCGGCTGGTTTGCAGGAGCTGGTGGGACCCCATCCCCATGTCTCTGTCTCCGGGACCCCCGTGGACAGCAGGGACACCGCTGCCCATGCCGTCAGCGTGAAGCCCAGTGCTCGGGTGGAGGGTGGCTAAATCCCTGTGCCTGCAGCTTTCCGCCTGCCGGGTCCCGCTGCCATTCCAGCGGCTGGAAAGAATTCCCCGAGCCTGGGGGGAGCTGCTTTTATCTGCGGAGATACCAGAGCCCCTTTTGGAAACTCTGCTGGGGATAGGAAGATAATATAATAAGAATGTGACAGTGAGAAGGAAAGGTAAAGTGATGAGAAAAGACAACGGCTGACAGCCTGGGATGGAAAGAGATACTTACAGAGGAGATAATTCCTATCTTTATGCCCAGGGAGGTTTCTGTCCATTAGTCACTTGAACATTAAAAAGAGTTGTGTGGCCAAGTCCTAAAGCTTGGCTTATTACGAAGAGTGCAGCCCACTATAAAACATGTCATCCGCAGTGATGGACTTGCCTTGCAGCACCGTCAGCCCAGGGATGTGATGGTGGAGAGGAATGAGGGCTGCAGCCAGCCGCAGCTGCTCCCCGGGTGATGCTGGGCTGCCGGTGGCACTCCGCTGCCCCGTGCTCCCTGCTCGCACCCCGGGCCACCTCGCTGACATTGGCCCCACTGCTGGCTGCATTTTGGAAGAAGCTACGGAGCCCTCCGGCGTGGCTGGAGAAGTGGGAATTTTGAATTTTTCATCCCGGTGTGCCTGGAGGACTTGGCTACCCAAAGGGGCGTTGATGGAGCAGGATGCAGACCTCCGTGGTGTTGGACTCGTTTGCACAAGCTCGTTACCTCTGCTAGCACCCAGCCTTCACCCTCCAACAGCCTGTTGATCTTTGAGCTGGTGGCCTCAAGGAAGGGTGTTCCAGGGCCAGGCAGCGGCCACACACCTTCGGGGAGACCCTCAACGGCAGCACCCACCTCAGCTCACCCATGTATGTGGGTTGCCCTTCCCGATTTGGCAGCTGCCAGGTACTTTTTAAACGCTTCAGCGGCGTTCCCTTGGCGATAGGTTCAGACGCGGATCACAATATGTGCAGGAGAAATACCGAGCTCCCCATCCAGCCACTTAATTACCCAGCGAGCGCTGTCCCGTCAGTGTGTTAAATGCACGGCGATTCCTATTTCTCAGATGTTATTTTTAGCCCTGGCCCATTGCAAGTATCAAGTAACCGGCGGGATCGGGTGCTCTCGACGCGGTGCCGGGGAATTTGCACGGGGGAACCCTTGGGATTTACCGTGTAAGTTAAGACTGGCCCCGGCTGCCAAGGACGAGGCTGGATTTTCCATGGCCAGTGGGGTTGGGTTTGCTCCGGTGTTGGGTTGGACTGGTCCCAGTGTCTGCTGCAGCTCTGCCCAGTGCTTGGGGGACCCAACCCAGCATCACTTGCTGGGAAGTTGGTGTCACTTCCAGTGGGTGCTCGTGGGTGCAACAAGGCTCCTCTCCCATTGCCCCGCTCCCCATCCCGAGGAATGACTGATGCAATGCAAAATTACTTGTGCCAAAGGTTTTAAAGCAAAGGGGGTGGAAAAAAAATTGAACTTCATGTTCAATCCATGGCAATCTGGGTTCATTATAGCTCCCTGCCAGCTCTGGTCTCCTTCTGCCAGCCGCTCGTTTTATTAATTTGTCCATCTGCTTTGAGGGGAAGTGAGTGAAGTGGTACGGGGGGGTTTTCTCTTTCCTTATTCAGTCTGGGAAAGCAAAGAAAAAAAACTCATCTGGGAAATCTAGGCCATCCCATTGTGGCTCGATCTGGGTCTTGAAGCCATCAAGCTGGGCTTATTTGTCAGTAGTCATTTCTTTCTCGGTCTCGCTCTTTTGATTTTATTTTGATTTTGTTTTATTCAGTCATCTGGAACAAGCAGGCGCAGAGGGGAGGTGAAAGCAGAGAACACTGATAATAGTTCCTTGGTGGCAAGTTGGGCATAAAATAGCTTTATCTGTGAGCTTTGTCCTTTTTTTGCTCCCATTTGCAGCAGTTGAAAGGCTTTCGTGGAGGGGCCAGGGCAGGCGGGCGCGGGCGCCGTGGGAAGGCTGGTTATCCCCGGGCTTTATGTGCTGGCAGGGGTTGTGCCCTGGGAGCCCAGCAGCCCACCCCGATAGTTGATATTTTCCTGGAAATCTCTGTCCTTTCTGCACGGCGAGCATCGTGGGGAGGCTGCTGGCGATTTCTCGTGTGTACCCTCCGCTGACCTCGGCTGCAGGGCAGCGGTACCTGCATCCATCCCGCTCCTGTGCCGCCGCTGCCCCAACAGCATCCCTAGCCTCGGGATAAACCCACCAGTCAGCTGAAGCTTTGCACGCTCAGACTGTGGGTTTTTTTGGCCCACACATCCCAGCTAACAGCCCCCCTGACCCGGCTTTTTACTCCTAGAAGGTTTCCATTGGGTTTTGCTGCCCGCGAACCCAGAGCTTGCTGCTTTGGTGCAACCTCATTCCCTGCAGTCTCTGAATTCAAGGCTTGCAACCTCTTGCTGATCCGTTTTAATCGTGTTAGAAGCCCAAAACTCAGTAGTTACATTCAGGATGCTCAGAGGTGTGCACAGCAGCGTGGGATCCCAGCCCACGGATTCCCACGGGAGGGAGAGACGCGGATCCCCGTGCTGTGTGTTGCTCTGTGCCCTCTCCTGCATTAGTTTGCCTTTTTCCATCTGAACCTTTCTTTAAACCCCCAAGGTGGATGTTTTCCTCCTTCCCCCAGCCTGTCTGTCATCCCTGCGAGGTCTCACAAGGTGGCAGTGTTATTGCTAGTCCACCGGTGGGTTGCTTGGTATTTGTTCAGCACACTGAATACATGTGTTTAAAGTCAGCTTTGATATTGGTCATGATGCTGCAGAACGGGTTTTGTAATATAGGAGAAAATATTGGGCGTAGGTGGGTGAGAGCTGCCTGTCTCTCTGTCCACCACCATGGTTTGTCCCCCAGCATCCCCTGGAGCACAGGGGACATGGGACATTGCCAGCGCCTCCGTCTCATGGAGCCACTTGCAAGAGCAGGTATTAAAGCAGCCAGAAATATTTTCTCCAACTAGGAAGCAAAACCTCTCCAGTGCTGTCATAGCCAGCTCCCTGGCCGTTAACCGAGGTGATCGTTGTCGCCGTTGTCTGGTTTCTATGTTGGTTGGTTTCCCGGGTTCTCCAAAGGAGCTGGAGAGCAGCAACCACAGCAACAGAAGCGCGTTTCTGCGAGCACAGCGACCTGTTTGCTCAGAGCGTGTGTCCTGGGGCTGCTGCTGCCTCCCCCGCGGTGAGAAGCGGGTTTGGGGAAGCAGGATGGGGATGGGGACGGGATGCGGGAGGCTGGGGCGGTGCCGCATTAGCACCATGGAGCAGTGGCTGGGCAGAGATGGGGGACAGCCCGCAGTGGGGGTGCAACGGGCACCCCAGCACCAGGGTGTCCCTAGAGGCTAGAGGATGACACAAGAGCATTTTCCTCGGCAGTCTTTCCTACATTTATCAGTTGCTGCTCTGCCTCCCACGTTGCTGTCTCCTGAACGCTTGAATTTCCTACTGCGTGGGCACAGGGTGCTCAGGGCTCTCGGAGTCAAAGCCCCCAGGAATACTGGGGGGGTTGCTGTCTGACACGGGATGTCGGGGTGGGAGGGAGCCAGGGCGGGTCGAACACAGGGGCTGCGGTGTTGCTGGACACACAGACACCATCCCAGTGCTGTCGCGTGCCTGGGCAAGTCCCCCCACTCCTCCTGCGCCACTGGAGACCCCTGCAAAATCCCAAGGGGAAGAGCAGTAAATCCCCACTGGTGGGGGGCTGCATGCATCACTGGGGTGGTGGGGTGTCCCCTCTGCCACCCCAAATCTGGGCTGACTGTCCAGACAGTGCGTCGTGCAATGGAGAGCTTTGCTCCAGCACCCAGTGCTGGCTGAATGAGAGCCCAAGATGCTCTGGTGGGTCCTCCTTTTGATTCCCTCTCTGGGTGTTGGGGTGCTGGTGGTGGCGAGCACCCTCAGCTTCCTGCACGCTGCCTCTTCCCAGCAATAACAAACTTTATGGCTTGCAAAAGCGATTTCTCATCTTTGCAGCTCCATCTGAATCAGTTACTGATAGAGCAGAGATGAGCTCTCCAGGCATCACCATTATTTACTTTATTGAAAAGCTTCTGTGTGTCTCTGTTGCTGTAGTTCAGCAGGATTACGGATTCAGAAGGCACTTAATCATGTGCCCAGCCTGGCAGATTTTAGCCTAAAATGCTTAACGTTGAGCACATGGTGCTCAGCTGAATGGGAATCCATAGGAGTGTGCAAGCGCCGAAATGTTTTGGGTAGAAATGGGCACAAACACCGAGCTGACCTCTAAATCCTCGCTGCTGCTGGATGTCGGTGGGAGTCAATGTGATTGTGAATGGCTGAGCCTGCGCCGATGGGGGGTTGGGGGTCCGTCGGAAGGGCTGGAGGGGGGTTGTTGGTTGTACTGGCTCCGTCGGGCAGCAGAAGAGATGGGGGCGGTGGGATTCTCATGTGAACCCCCATCAAAACAAGCTTCCCCAGTCTTCACCGGTGCTTTCCAACCCAACCCATTCCACGATTCTATGATCTTTATGGATCCCTTCCAACTTGAGGTATTCTGTGGTTTACAAGACGGAATTTAATACCTTCTCCTTTTGTACTGAAGAATTAAAAATTTCTCTCTCTGTGGGTTCCCATCATTTAGCAGCATCCAGAGGAGCAGGTTTTGCCTTCGGCATCGTGCTTTGATGCTGCGGTCATTGGGGTGAGCCTTTGGGGGAGAGCCTGATGCCACCAGCCCACTGCAGCAAGGACTGGACCAGTTCACTCTTACCCATCGTGTAAACGACTGGGGACCCAGAGAGCTGGATTAAATTGTGATGGAGTTGGGCTTTCTCCAAGCCTCAGCTTTAGGCGTATATCCCAGCCGTATGGCCAAGGACACCACTGACTTCTCTCCAGCCTCCCTGCAGAAGGCATCCCGCAATGCCTCGCCGGAGGCTTTCAGCATCGTTACGCTCATTGCTGATAAGAGTAATATGTAATATCGATGTAGATCATCTGGCAGGCTTAAAGTGCTTTTAAATTGATGGTCTGAGCATCAGAACAAGTGTTGGTTGTAAAATCAAACCGCTGCCATTCTGCGGTATTGCAGGCACGGGCTGAGCCAAGATTTTGAGGTAAAAGGCAATTTCGGGGACTGCAGGACCAGGGGGAGGCTTTTCTTGTCAATCTCTTTTGAAGAAAATCGTTTTGTTCTCAATGAATAGGTATGTCAGTTAAGCAAATCCTGAAGGAGATGCATGAAAGAAATACTTTTCTGGATTTGATTTCACAGGACAGAGGAAAATTCTAGCTAGTGGCAGGTCTGGCTTTCCAGGGGGTATTGCTGGGTAATGAGGAATATATGCTCAGCAGCATCAAGGGTGCCAACAAATATGGTTTTGTCCCCTTCCAGTGCCCAAGAGCCCGCTGGGGGTGGCAGGTCCCAAGGAAAGGTTCTGGAGCAGTTCTCTGAGCCTCGTAGCGTGGCACGGAGGCACCCGGCCACCCGCGTGCAGCAGAGGAGCCAGCTCCCAGCACCGTGCACAGAACCAGATGGAAGAAGGAGCGTTTCTCTCCCACGCTTCTCCCCAAGAGGCCCTTCTGAGAGATGACATTTTTTCTTTAAGCCCCTGATTTTTTTCCAGGGTCTGAATTAACGCGTGAAGCCCACAGATGAGGATGCTTTTTTTTGTTTGTTTGTTTTGTTTTGTTTTTTACCCCTTCCTTTTTTTTTTTTTTCTTTCACTAAAGGCTCCAGCATGGGGATGTGATTTGAGGAATGGGCTGCTCTGAATTTTTTAGTCATTTGGGTATCCAGAAAAAGCCAACCTAACGGCATCTCTGTGCGGGGTAGGCTCACTCAAGACGTGCCTCATTAAGCAGATCTCGAGGAAAAGACGAGAGCTGAGGGGAGATAATTTCAGCACCACATCCCAGCCCAGGGGTGGGCTGCGAGAGCGAACGTCACCTCCAGCAAGGCTTGGCTTCCTAATTTCCCTGGCAGTTGGAAAAAGTTACCCTTCGTCTTCACCCGACTCATCAAAGTTTCATTTTACCAGGGAATGGCCCCAAAAAGAGACGAAGGGTTCCACAGTATGAGACTCTCCAGGCTCCAGCATTATACAGAGAGAGGAACATCCCTGGAAGTACAGAAACTTCTGCAGCTTTATCCCTTGCTTGCTAAGTCCCAAAGCCTGTTAAATCCAAAGGTTTGTGGCAATGGTTTAATGTCTTAAACAGTGACCCAAATTACCTGCTCTCTGTCCTATAAGTGATGAGAAACGCTGCGGCTCGGGGAAGGATCATCTCCTCCGCAAGCCTTTGGGTGGCCCGACAGTTCGGCATTTACAAGTTTCATTGGTTTAGAGTGCATTTGATAGCAACAATTTGACTTTTGCTTATTGTAATGCTTTTTTTTTTTTTGTAAGCAGATTGGTTGGGTTGGAGTTTGTTTTTAAAAGCCTTATTCATCTCTAATCCAGAATAATACTATCTCCGTGGCTTTTAACGTGATTAAATAAGGACAGCCTATGACGACACTGGGAAATTCGGTTTCCCAAAGTATATTGGATTTAGCCCCGAGTGAGGCTGCTGGGCTATAAAAGGAAGAATTTTGGTGGGCTGGTTCGAGCAGTCCTTAGTTCAACCCCTATGTTCTCCCTGAAGGTCACTGTAGTGCAAATAATTAAAGGGAGGAGAAGGAGAGCCCCTTCTTTTAGCCCCTTCTCTGGATCATTTACACTAAGCTGCGCCGCATTGCCCGCCCGTGATGCAGAAGCCCTTCACCTCATGGGATTTCCGTGTTTAAAAGGTCTTTGGTGACCAGCGATGGGAGGAGTGGGGTGACCTCTGCCATGGCCATGAACTTGTCCACCAAGAGCTCGCCAAAGTTCTTGGGATGTTCAGCACCGTCGCATCTCCTGTCCACCATCCATCACCTTCATGCATGTGCTCCGCTCCTCAAGGGAGATGCTGAAGGGTCCAGGCAGGATCCAGGAACGATTAGTTCCCTCTGTGATCTTGTGCCAATCACTCACCCTCATTACGTCCCGTTTCCTTTGTGCTTAACCAGTGGATAATCTCTGGCAAAGTAGCTTTCCGTAAAGTGCTGTAGGATAAAGCCGTTGGTGGCTCCGAGGTGAGCCCGCGGCATGGATGGGCGATGAATCCATGGGCAGAAACCTGTAAATACAGCCGAGAAAAGAGGTTACTGGGGAAAAGAAAGTGCCTGCGTATTATTACTGCCACTCCTCTTAACAGCAGAGTGCTGTGAGTCACAATTCGCAGACAAGGGAAAGCCACAGGCCAAAATCCTCCACTGGAGGAAAGTAATCTGGGGATTGGGTTTATTATGTCTGTTTGCATCAGCTCACATGTCTCTCTTGGTATAATCTCAAAGCTCTTCAAATCCAAATTCCTCCTGTATCTGTAAAAATGTGCAATTTTTCAGGTCTATTTTTCCCCGATCCTGCCAATCCCTGAAAACAATGGTGCTTGTCTTCAGATGCAAGGGATCAGGCGAGGGTGCATGCGTCTTCCAGGCTTGGGACCAGGACACGCAACCTGCGTCCCCAAAGCTCATGGTCACTTTGGAAAGGGAGACACGACTCCCATCAAACGGTGTCTCATTGCCACCAGCTCGCCAAACCAAAGGGATGTATTCTAGCAGGTCTTCAGCTTCCTATTTTCCTGGCTCACTGGAAGATGGTTGGTAATTATGGGACAGTTTCTCCGTGTCAACGGTGTCATTAGCAGCTGTCAGAAATAATGGAAGGTGATGGTGACGGGATGAAAGCAGAGTCACTTCTGCTTCTCTGAGTGTAGGTGCCCTTTTGGTAAATGATAGTCACTTCCACAGCAATTAGTGCTTTCTGAAGTGTGTTTGATTAAATTAGATATCCCTCTTCCAAAAGTAGGAATAATTAATCTATCAGTGACTTGAGTGCTGGCGACTTTGTCTCTTTGCTGTCAGCTTTCAAAGACGTCTCCGAGTAGCTGGGGAAAGGAGAAATTATTTTCAAGTCCTTATTTCTCTGAATTCTGAGACTACCCATTGGGGCCTTTTCTCTTCAACATGTGTTTAATTTCTGAAGCCTTGACTTAGCGTGCGGTCAGGTGGATGGCACGTTAAGCGCTGAAGTGAGGTGTATGTCTTGTATTTTGTTGAATCAAGACCACATCTCGTGGTTAATAGATCTGGATGCTAGATTCCTTTTTTTAGCAGAAATAGAGGTGCTGCAGGAAAGCTCCAAGAGCAAGTCTTCCTGCTGAGCAAAGTGCAGGATGGGTCTCTGCTGGTGTTTCCGAGCCGCGAAATGCCAGCGGCTGCCAGTGGTGGGAGGATGCTGGCCTCAGTCCAGCAGCTCATTTCAGAGCTTCATCACCGCCGTGGCTGCAGAAACCACTCCTGGCACCAAAACGGCACGATGGGCTGCCAAGACCCTGCCGGTGGAGCAGCCTCGGTGGCCTTGGCCAAGGCTCCATGGAGGTGGCCACCATGCATGCCAACCTCCGCCTGCCCCAGGGCCGCGCTGGCTCATGTCGGTGCTGCTTTGCACTCCCCTGTGCCAGGCTCCTCCAGCAGACGTGGCTTTACCGTCCTCCCTTCCTAGCAGGAGCTTTGCTGGCGAGGTCAGCTCACGGCACACCGGTCTGCTGACAACAAGGGAAGTAGGCATGAAGTATAATTAAATTGAAAGCATATTTAAACTGTTTTCTGAGCACTACTTATGAAGGAGCACAGATATTCAGAGCATATTAAACTGTCAAATTTAATAAATCTTAAGCGGCATGGCCGTGGGCCAACACCAATGCATATTTTTTGCAGCACCATTTAATTAAGAGTGAATATTGTTCTTTAAGCTTATTCATTGTTCATCTGAAGCAGAATGCACAGTAAGAGCCGTGGAAAGGAGTTGGTTCAATAAATTAGACCTGGCTGCAGCTTTTTTGTTTGGTAGTATTGAATTTTAACCCAGAAAAAGGAAACACCGTGGGAGAGATAAGGGCATTACAGGGAGAAAATAGCCACGGTGACGTGCCGGAGGAATCGGCGCTGCTGGCTCCATCCAGAGCCTGGTCACAAGGGCTGTGTTTAATGCGTTCGTTGAGTTAAAATGGCAACAGGTTGGAGCTGGCGCAGGTCTTAAAGCTGGTCATTGGTTTTATCCCTGCGACACAGCCGGCTGGCCGTGGGCTCTGCCATGAGCCAGGAGGAGCATGCTGGGCTGGAACGTAGCTATTGTAACCTCAGTATTACCTCGATGAAGATAATTTTTCCTTTTTATTCCATTAGATCCTCGTTCCTCTTTGGCCTTTTGGAGCAAGTTGAGCAGACCAGGTCATGAGAAGCCATCTCATGGCTCACGTGTGGTCTCTGGCATTAAAAATGATGGTGTGGTGGTGGGAGCTGTTGAAAAAGAAAATTGTAAGAGGGACAAAGGGTTGTGCATGTTGGGAAATCATCTCCAGACCTTCTGAGCAGCTTTGCAGGATGGGATGCTTTGCACAGAGGCATTGGTTGCATGTATGGACCCATCCATACGGGGTCGGTAGCTTTTTTCCACGTCTCAGCTTTCTGGGTCAATTGATGACCCAAGGACCTCTTTGGTTTGCAATTTCCTGAGCAGAGACTGCAACCAAAACCACCAGCAATTTTAGAGGGGAAAAAAAATGGTGATGGTGAGGATGGGAGGTGCTGTGGGCCACGCAGAAGCTTTCTTACAAACTTCTCTAAATGGCATTTGAACTGTGCTTCACCAGGCTGCTGATAGCGGATTTCAGGACACAAGGATGGCTTTTGCTGTTTAGGTCTGTCAGCGAGGCTCTTCGTTACCCATTCCCATCCTTCAGAGGTACCTAAAAATTAGAATGATTGTTGTAACACCCCAGATGTTGCTCTTTGGGCGGAAAAAAAAAAATAAAAAAAGTGAAGTCAGAATAAATTACTTAGGAACTTCAAATGCAAATGAGGGAAGCGTTCCCAAGATCAGGCAAAATAAAACATTAAAATTCACACCCACCGCTTCTGTCACGCTTTCTTAGGCTCTGACAACGAGGAGGCCAACGTTTGGCAATTCCTCATTTGGAGCTGTCAGTCTGTAACCTTCTAGTTAGATAAAACGCTGGAGAAAGTCCCTTTCTCCTCCTCTCCTCCTCCCTGCCTGGTTCCCTAAGGAAAGCCCAGCTCCTCCTGCGCCTTTTCCCATCCCAAATCTCAGGACCGATGAGACCAGGGAGGCTGCAGTGTTGCTATTTCCTCTCCTCTGTGCTGCATTGAGACCCTCATCCCACAGAAACCTAAAATACTGAGTGCCAGGCTGTAATAATTTTTGCAAATTCAGAGCTGAGATGCCCTTCTGCAGGGTCGGAGCACAGTGTGTCCCCTCCTGCTCCCGGGGCTTCAGCTCCCCCTGCTTCAGGTCATCTTTTTGCAAACGTGTGAAAAAGCTCGTTGTGTCCTTGTAACCAGATCCAGGGGATGCTGCAGGAGAGATGCCAGATTGGGTGCAAAGCTACAAACCGTGTTTGAGGGGTTTTCTTGGTGGCAGCACTTTGCATTTTTGTGAAAATCGTCTGCTTTTAGTGACGTATAGGGAGCAGCAAGAAGAAAGGGTTGGTCTGTGGGTGCCCAGCGAAGCGGTGCTCAGCACATTGGGGAGCAAAGCCCCTTTGCTGGATCCAACCCCATCGCTCTCTATGTGGGTGTTCATTTTTACAGGTGAGCAGCTGAGCTTTGATTGAGTTGATGATGTACCATGGAAGGGGGGGAAAAAAACGAAAAGGAAAGAAAAAAATTGTCACTTAGAGATGACAAGTGATTAGACAGTGACGAGGAGACTGTCAGAAGCAATTAAGCAGAAGATTGACGGTGCGAGCGCGTGGGGATGGGGGATGTCGCGTGCAGTGGGATGCGGGGCATGGTGCAGGCAGGGGAAGGCGCCGCGTTGATAAAACCAAACGAGGTGACGGGGGAAATCCTCTTCTCGCAGTTAGTCACTTTTAATTGCTAAGACATTTCCAGAATTACATGTTTTATTGCCAATAACCTCCCCAGAAGTTTGCAAAATGCTATTTTAAAAGCGCATTCTCCACCCCCAACCTCCCAGCCTAGCTTTTTGGAGAAGACCTTGAAATGGAGCGGAGCATATGCTTCCCTCGTTACGCCGCGGACAGGGTGGATTTCTGGCACCATTCGATGTCAAAACACTCCCGGTATTTTTAGTAAAATTGCTCAGTAGGCATGAGCTTCTTGCAAACCAAGGAAAAACAGAGCTCCCTTGCAAATATTCTCGGGAGTCCTTGAAAGGGGACCAGGCTCTTGCTTTCCTCTCGCGGCGATGGCGCAATCCCACTTGAATTAAAGAAATATGGAGGGCGGAGATGCGCCGAGAGCAGCAGACGGGATTGCTTCACCCAGACTCGCGGGCTGGCAGGCTTTACGCTCGTTTTTCTTTGTGCCCCATTCTTGAGGCATCTGGACAAGGGGCTTTGAGGGGTTTCTTTGGGTTTTCTGCAGCCGGTTGGAACTTAAATGCGAAGATTGTCTGAGGAGGAAGAGGTCTGGGGGCTTTTGCAATGACTCTGAGCTGGAATGCAAATATTTTTCGGTTCAACTTCTGTCTCCAGCTGCAGAGAGAGAGCAAACAAACAAGCAAATAGATTAAAGCAATGCAAAGGGCTGATAAGAGCTGCAGAGAGGGGAGAGACCAAAGTCATTCCCTTCTGATGACGATGCTGATAAAACATCCAAAGTAGGACAACGTGATGGCTTGGTGTGATCAGCTTCAGTGATCCCAGGAGAGGCTGCCTGTCCCTGCGGTTCACTCAGATCCGCTGGCTTTTGGTGCATGGGGGGATTATCTTGCTGGTTGGGTTTTTATTGAATGGTGCACGCTGGTTTTTTGAACCAGTAATGTGGTGCCCAAGGGGGTCTGAGCGCCTAACCTACACTTTCTGGAGCTTGGGTTCTGTTGGTGGGGAAGAGAACCTCCGATTTTTCCCTTATTTTTAATCCTTCAAGGGAATGTTTAGTCACGATTCAAAGAGGACTTGTGTTCCTGTGTTTTATGAAAGATGCGGCTTTGTCATTGCAAAACAACTGTATGGAGAAAGTGGAAACAGAATAAATCATGAGGTGGATAAAGGGAAGAGTGGGATGCTTTCATCTGTTTGCTTAGATGTTGTCCCTAAGTATTAACATTTTATGCCACTCATATTCACTTTCGAATCTGCGAGACAAGGAAGTTGCATTGAAGGGCATGAGAAGAGATAATGCAGTGGAACATAGTTAATTATTCATATTAATATTTCAGAAGAATTTATGGTGGCTGTGGAGGGCTCTGTGCCAAGTGTTTATCTCGGCAGCGTTTTCTGCCTTGTGCCTGCAAACTGGGGTTTTGCTGGGCACGGCTCCGTGTTGAGTCTCGCGCTAAATACACGTTGGGAAATTGAACTTGAGGCTTTTAATGAGAGCGATGGAGAAGTTGGTTTCAGGCATGGGTACGCAGGGCAGCAGATCACTGGGCAAAAGCATCCAAGCCAAGATGCATCTTCCACGGTGCAGCCATCTCTTCTCAGCAGCCCCTCACCGGGGTCTCTGGGCTGGTGACTTTGCTGATGGAAACCAGCACTGTCCTGGTGAGGGTAACAGGGCAGGTGACCTTCAGGACCAGGACCATAGCTGTTGTCACATCCAGGATTTGAGCAGTTTGTCCTTCTGTCCTCTTCTCTGTGCAGTCTCCAGGGTTTCGAGATATCAGGATCATAGAACCACCGAATGGGTTGGGTTGGAAGGGACCATTAAGGGTCATCTAGTCCAACCCATCATCTTCAACTAGATGAGCTTGCCCAGAGCCCCGTCCAACCTGGCCTTCGATACTTCCAGAGATGGGGCATCTACCACCTCTCTGGGCAACCTGTGCCAGTTTTTTTACCACCTTCATCAAGAAAAATTTCTTCCTTACATCTAGTCTGATATTTGGGTTTAATTGACAATGGGAATCTTCTAAGCTCCCCTTGAATAATCCATCGCTGTGTCCTTATAAGAAACAGAAAAGCGAGATGTATTGTTACCGCTCAGCTCCTGGACACTTCAGTAAATTTGTCTCCAACTGCTCTACTGAGGCATGGGAGATGAGATGATGATCCGTATGCACATGCCCTTGCTGTCACTGCGACGCTGCAAATGCAATTTCATCAAATCCTAATTTCATTCATCTTCTGACACTTTGATTGAGCTGTACGCGGGTGCCGTGCGGGGCTGCCACATTAGCGTGGGTTAATAGAGATTTGGAGGCAGTTCTGCGTTTGCCGCTCGGCGGGATTGATGGACTGTGCTGTGCGTGGAGGTGAACGGCTGCTCCCCCGCCAGCCCCCCCTGGGCATCGCTCTCCAGCCTCCCGCTGTGCGTTGCTTCGGAAAGCTGGGAAATCTGATTCATGCTAACGCCAGCTCACAGTCAGCGGGGTTCAGTTGTGTGCTCAGGTGGAAACCCCCAAATGTGATGTTTGTCAGAGCCATCCGTCCGTGAGTCTGCAAAGGGGGGCTGGAAACACGGGGGCCAGGAGGTCCCACCCTGCAAGCGTTTGCTCTTCACTTGGTTCATCACTTAACCTCGGCCGGATTATATAAATACAGAAAATGAAGTGCCCATAGGATTTCTAGATCTATATTTTTGTTCGACTTTAATATCAGGGTCTTTGATGCCTTCTGGCACCCCCAGCCCTCAGACTTGGCACCATCAAGTATATAGGAAGAATTTTTATTTTTTTTTTGTCAGTACAAGTTGGCCATGATGTGCAAAAGCAACTTCTTTTGTCCGGGTAAATGGGGACCGTCCATCGCAGCCCATCTGGTCACCCAGGCAAGAAACACGGGGACATTTCCAGATGTGCTGAGAGTCAGGAGCCTCCCACCCAAGGAGCCTTAGCACAGCTCCTGGCTGTAGAGCTGCCCCGTGGAAAAGCTCTGGTAGGAACTTTTTTTTTACTGGAACAGGTTGCCCAGAGAAGCTGTGGATGCCCCATCCCTGGAGGGGTTCAAGGCCAGGCTGGATGAGGCTTTGGGCAACCTGGGCTAGTGGGAGGGGTCCCTGCCCATGGCAGGGGGTGGCACTGGATGGGCTTTAAGGTCCCTTCCACCCCAAACCATTCTGTGATTCTATGATTCTATGAAATTTTGTTTTATCATCCGCCCATTTCAGGCCCTATGAATTATCAGGTCAGCCTGCTGGTGCTCGGTACTTTCCTAACCAATTACCAGGGTGCTAATTGGTGAAGGCATCACTGCTGCTGACAGCAGAAGCTCTCTGCTGCTGGGCATCACCCACGCAGGTCGGTGCCGCTGGAGCCCTGGCTCGAACACGTTCTTTGCTGCGGTGTTGTTTGCTGGAACAACAGTCTTGGGAAGACCTGTTTCCAAGGGAATAACACTTGACTCTCAGCTCCCAGCTGAAGCAGGGCAGGTTTTGTGCTGTAACACTTGACAGAGCATTTTCTAAGTCCCAGAGGGACCATATGATGCTCCGGTGCCATGCGGGTCCTGTGCTGGGCTACGACCGATGGCTGGTTAATGATTTCCCCGTTAACATCTGGCATTTTTATGACCCTTCCTCGTCTCTAAGTCCCGCTCGGCCGCGCCGGGCAGCCTCTCGCTGGTGCTGGTGTCTCCATGCCCATGGACTGGTTTACTTATTTCTAAGCAGCAAATGGCAGCACGGATCAAAAGCTGCTCTTCTCAGCTCTGAAAGCCGTTTGCATCATTTTAATGCCTTTTCCTTCCCTGGATTGATTTCCCCGTGGAGAAACCCTTCCTGCAAAGCAAAGCGGACAGCGGCAGGAGCGGTTGGGGCTCTCGGAAGCGGTGGGGCTGCATTCTTCATCGGGTGGGCTCAGCGACCAAATTCCAGGTGCTGCCTCAGCCCTTTTCGTTTGGGGAGCGAAAGGAATCATCAAGCTGCAGTTTGGCATCTGGGCTCAGACACGGTCCGCTCCTCCCTGCCGTGTCAAATTCGCTTTTCAGAGAAGTGATGGAGGAAAGGCAGTTTTGCAGCATGAAAGCGGCTCTGATGAGCCACCTGCCCAGCGTTTCCCTTGGCTTTGCCGAACCCTCTCTCCATCTCTCAGCAAAAATTACTTGGAGCCAATTCCTACAGTCTGCAGGTATTTCTCATTTCTATTTCGCACTGAAGGCAGCAACGAAATGCCCAGCAAATAGTTAACAGAAGGCAGCCTGGAGATTGGAGGGAGCTTGGAGACAAACACCTGGAGGTTTTTTTTAAAGCTCTGACTTTTCCTGGGACAATCTTACTGTTCTCTGCAACTTCAAAGATCTGCGGTTTGCTCCCGAGCAGTGGTTGGGATGAACAGAAAGCAGCTCCGCACGGGATGTCCGTGTCCGCAGGATTTGTCCCTTCTGTACAGGTGGACTTTGTAGACAGATTTTTCAGAGAGGGGAAAAAAACCCACAAACGAGCAGAATGAAACCCAGGATGAAAAGATTTGGATTTGGAGAAAAATTCTCAGCAAAGCGTCTCACGGTTCCCAGTCACCGACTGATGAAAATCTTTTGAATTTCATCGTTCTTTTTTTGCAACCCAGATTTTGTTATTGTTACCGAAACAGCCATCTTCCATGGAAATTTATTTTTGCCAAATGGAAACATTTGGGAAGGAGGCAAAGTCTGTTGCTCTTGCAGGATTCATTCACGGGCCAGGGACGTTTGTGGGAGTAAGATGCTGGAAAAGAGCAGGACTGTCTGCAGCCAGTCTGTGCACTGGGAAGAGACTTTGTCAGCTGGGGGTTTGGTTTTAAGGTGGGAGCCTGTCCCCCCTGCTCCATCCCGGAGGCTCAGCCCCCGCCCTGGAAGGGCAGCAGATCCGCTGGGATGCGGGGATGCTCCCTGACTCTTCCCCTCTGCCCCAAACCCAACCGTCATTGCCGCTGTCCAAGCCGCAGGGCTGGGGTGCGCCAGGCTCCTTATGCAGAAAAATCCCCGAAACTTTACAGTTCACCTGGTAAAAACCCGCCTGGAAGCAAGTTTCTTGTGCAGCCAGAGGCTCTCCTGGTGCTTGGCCTGCCCTGCACAGCCTCTCCTTTCCCAGCACAAGGGATGCTGCAGGTTTCCCTTATTGCCCATGACCTGGGGTCCCATGGAGTGGAGCACCCCCAAACAGGAGCAGCTCCCCCAGCTCCCCACAGGGTGCAGCTTTGCCTAAAGTGTCGAACAGACTGAAATTAGTTCCTTAAAGCAGTGCGTAGTGATGCTAGGCAGCATGCTGATATGTGTTTTTATTGCAGCTTATTAAAGCATCAGTGGTTGGGAGTTTATTTTTTGATGTATTTTATTGCACGATGATTTACAATGAGCTCTTAAAGAATGCGCAGTCATTGCCTCTAATAATCATTTAATATCTATTCATAAAGCATTTCTAAATGGTACCTCGCTTCAGAAGATGTTATTGGAAGCGACACACGGGCTGGAGGCTTCTGAGCTGCGCGAGACCGATGCAAGGTCTGATAAGGAGAAATATTTTTTTGCTTATCTCATGGTACAGTGCTGTAAAGCTTTAGTTTCTTCAGAGATGCAGTTTTCCAGGTTAAAAAAAAAAAGGAAAAAAAAAGAAAAAAAACCTGTGTTTAAATATCAGGCAGCTTCAGCCGTTGCTTTGTGTTGAAACCTGGGGCAGCTGGTTTGTGGGAAGGGAAAACGCATCTGCTGGAGTCCTTAAAGGGTTAAAATGATTTCAGGCAGAGTTAAAATAACTTGGGTTTGGTTTAAGTGTTTTCTTGACCGTTGAGTGTACAAGTGTTAGTGGTGGCAACCAAGTCCGGCACAAAGGTTTCTCCATCTGAAAACTGAATCTTTAATTCCAGAGAGAATCCCTGAGACTTTATAAGAGGGAAAAGCCTTGGGGAAAGCCGTTACGAGACAGACAGGCTGCCCTGCTACCCCAGTGTCAGGAAAGGGGCTCACACCCTGCTTGAAACCCTGAAATAACCCCCAAGAGAGGTTCCTCAGCGTGGGTTAGGGCAGCACTTGGTCCTGGTGGTGATCGCGGTTCGTTATAATGTGATTTTATCGTCTGCTTGGACCACTCCAGGGAAAAGCGATGGGTGAAATTTGGTGGCAGATTTAGATGGGGACAAGGGGGGGGGAGGTCATTTGGGGATAAATTGCTGAAGTTTAAGCGATGATGCTACCTAGGCTTTACTTGCTGTTTCTTACCAACTCAGGTTGGAAGGGTTCAGCGTCCCTCCGCAGCCCCAGGGTCATCTCCCGCCTGGGTCCTGGGACGCTGTATTTTGCGTTTTGTCCCAGATTTGTCACCCTGCGCTGAACCCTCAGGGGTTGAGCAGCCCAGCTTCTCACCTTTATCTGCAAAGAGCCACCGGCTCCTTTCCTCGAGCGGGGAGCCCCAGTCGCAGCAATTTGCTCCTTCCCCCAACACACCTCCAGCAGCGAGAGCAGCGTGTTAGGGGAGCTGGTGTGCAAATACTGCTGCTGTCTGCAGCGTGGAGTCATTAACATTTAGGAAGCTGTGATTATGCAAGAAAACAAGAAAATAAATCAGCAGATACTTTGTCTTCCCGTTTAAATGTCCATCGTGGGATCCAGCAGAATGGTTTCGCTTAAAAGGAGCATCAAGTGCTGTTTGGAGCTGGGGCTGCTCTCGGGTGGTTAATCACAAAGGCAGTAATTGACTGTCACACCGTTTTCTTTCTCATTTTTATTCTCATTATTCATCGCCCAGAGAGAAAAACAAAAAAACAAAAAAAACCAAAAAAACCCCCAAGAGACAACAGCCAGAGAGAATAAGAGCAAGTGCTGCTGTAGGGCTCCCCAGGAGCCAGCGTGGGTGTCACCAGCGTGGGTGTCACCTCCTCTGCGTGGCATCGTGCCACTGAGGGGGACGCGGAGCCGCGCGTCGGCAGAGAGGCTGCGGGCGGGCACGCGGTGTCGGTGTGATGGGCATTAGAGACTTTCCCCATCGCTTCTTTGGGTAAATATTTCCCAACAGTTTGTTGGGCAAAAAAGCACAATTCCCAAATTATAAGTCTGTTGTGATTAATGAATTCTAGTCCACAAGCAAATAGGGGTTTTTTTCCTTCTTGGATTTTTTCCTTTTTTTTGTTTGTTTGGGTTTTTTTTAATTAAATAGATTTCTCTACATGCCTTAGAGCTGGAGCATCTTCTGAATTTTCAGCCTTGCCCTTTCCAAAGCAAATTGTACAGCTCTGCTCCAATCCCTGCCTGTGGCCCAGAGTTTTCCCTCCCTCTACCTTTGCAAACTCTTTCTCTCCCTTTTTTTTCCCCAAAATCCCTTTTTCCTTCCCTCTGCAGACCCCACTGGATGGGCTCCCCTCCCGCAGGGACCAGCCCCGGCTCTCTCAGAGATAATTTGAGGCTAGAAAGGCACAATTAGATGCAGATTTCAGCCCTTTTGTGGCGTCCAACTAATTGAGAGGGGAATTGAGAGTTATTTTTTGCTCAACGCAGGATCTGGAGACGGCAAAATATTTTTCTTTCTGGACAAGTTGTTTGGCACGACCGAGCGAATTGCGCTGTCGCCGCAGCCCTACGATGGCCACAGCAAAGTGCCGTTCAGCCAACACAGTCGGGAGAGGAACAATACCCAAAATTACAGCTCTCAGCACCGAACCATGCCGTCCTGGCCCGGGGACAGGGGTTGTGTCCATCCATCAGGAAATATCACGGTCACGGCGGGGACCGAGGGTTACAGCAAGTCTGTCATGTTGAGTCTGGGGTTAGAGGCTGTGCAACATCTTGGGTGGAGAAAAGTGGGTTTTATGGGTCTGACTGATGGACAGGAGGAGTGGTGGCAAGTTCCTTTGCGAGGCTGAGGAGCTTCTCCTCCTTACAGCCAGATACGAGGAATTTGTTAAAATAATTCTGGTTTTCTTGCTGGGGATGGGACTGTTATTGTACGGTTGGGGTTTTGCTTGCAAACAGACTGGGAATTTTCTAATGGTGAAAAATGGGTTTAGCAAGAGTGTCAGCTCATTGGCAGTGATGTCCTGTGCGTGTAGGGAGCTGTAGGAGAACCCCCTGTCTTAGGTTTGGGTTTATATCCACATCACGATGGACAATTCCCTCATGCAAGAAAAGGAGGTTGGCACCTACAACCCATAACACCTCCAGAAGAGTTCAGCCCGAGGTGGGAATCACTGCCCTGGGTTTCATTTGTTGCTTTCCAGCTTCTGTGCTAAGCCTGGAAACCTTTCTGCAGCTGTGTGCTTTTCCTGCGCTGCCTTCAGCTTTTATTTGGACGCCACGGGTGATCTTTGTTCTGTGGTTGAACGGGAGAAGCCGCAGATGCGGGCTGCTCGTCGCCCAGCCCTGCCATCCTGCCTGCGCAAGGTGCCAACTTCTCAGTGCCACAGAATCGCCCCATGAAAGCTGAAAGCCCAGGGTTCAGTCGATGTTGGAAAATAAACCCAAGGAAGGACTTTTTGGAAGAAGAGAATCGAAACGAAGAAAACTGCGCTGGCAGAACTTGAGAAATTTGGGTTAATCGTCTGTGTGCCAGCAATTACCGTCGTTATGTGCTTCCTTGGTCCTGACTTGCCTCTGAACTAGGTGTGAATAATACCACCAGTGATCTCCTGGGAANCCGGGTGCGGGCTGCTCGTCGCCCAGCCCTGCCATCCTGCCTGCGCAAGGTGCCAACTTCTCGGTGCCACAGATTCTCCCCGTGAAAGCTGAAAGCCCTGTTGGAAAATAAACCCAAGGAAAGATTTTTTTGGAAGAAGAGAATCGAAACGAAGAAAACTGCGCTGGCAGAACTTGAGAAATTTGGGTTAATCGTCTGTGTGCCAGCAATTACCGTCGTTATGTGCTTCCTTGGTCCTGACTTGCCTCTGAACTAGGTGTGAATAATACCACCAGTGATCTCCTGGGAATTCCCCTCCTTTCCCATCGTGGATGCTGGCTCCATCCCTTCCCTGCCGCCAGGTAGCATCGCATCCTCCCCTCCTGGTGCATCAGGGAGACCCTGCCGAAATCCGCAGGAGAAGGCACGTTTAGGTGCTCTGCTGGGCTGGGGCCAGAGCTGGTCGAGTTTACAGAGGTGCTTGACCACGTACTGAACCCTAGATGCTGTCAGTCACTGTTGCAGCTTAACATTAAAATGTCCATCAGCCTCTTCCCTGCAGCACCCTCAGAAGCAAACACGAAAGGAGCCGGTTCAAATCCAGGTGATTTCTATCCGAATTCAAAGCCTGGTTGTTCGCAGAGGGTCTCGGCAGCCTTCACCCCTCTCTGGCTGGGAGCCGTCGTTCTCCGTGCAAGCATCCACTGAATTTTAGAACCAGTTAGTCCCAGGAAAAAGCCCCAGGAAAAAGCAGCTAGCAGCCAACAAACCCTCCGCAAGCGCATTTCAGCATCCAGCATCCAGGTTTGTTCTCCTTTGGCTCTCTGCAATCTTGCCCAGGTCAGGAGGAGTCTCCACGGACATCAGCGGGCTGGGGGACGACCCCCAAACTCCCCGGGGAGCCTGTGCTGGAACCCCAACGCCCCTGCAGTCCTTTGCTTTGAACACGGGTCTGACCTCCGAGAGCCTCTCCCAGCCCCGTTTTCCCAGTCAGCTCAGTAACACTTGCCGAGAGCCCAGGTCGGGCACATGTGCTCCCAGCAAAACGTGCTTTGGGTTTCTTGTGTGACGGTGGGGATGCGGTAAGTTGGAGCATCCCTGATGCTGAGCCTGGCCCGGAGCCTGTCTGCCCATCGCGGGCGTTGTGGGTCTTCTTTGTGTCTGTGCATGCTGAAAAAAAAACCAAGAGGTTGAGTTTTATGTGTTTTCCCCAAAGCTTTGCTAATGTCCATGTGCATCCCAGAGCAGAGATCGTTTTTCCTGGTGATTTGCTTTTGATTTGTTCTTTTGAAAGCTGGAAGTGGTGCTGAGGAGGGGCCCTATTAATACCAAAGTGTCTTTATTAGACGGGAAAACCAGATGAGTAATTATCTCTCAAGGAAAGACCATGGTTTGCTGCAACCTTTCCAAACAGCTTTAACTGATCTTTCTTCTTCTGTTAGACATCGCTAAATAAATAACCTCTGGGAGACCTGATGCGTCGGGAGACAAGCTGGTGGGCTGCAGCTCTGTTTCCCTTGGCCCGAGCTCCACGGTTCCCTGCAGGAACATCCCTCCATGGGGGCTTGTGTTGGGTCAGCGCTGGGGACACAACCACTGCCCAGCATGGGTCAGACCTTGGGTCAGGTTATAAATGTGCCTCTGGTCCTGTAAGTCTTCTTCATACCAGTGAAATCCAGCGTGGAGAGCAGCCTCGTGCCCTTCCCCGGTGCATGGTGGCCACCAGCCGTACCTGAACCTGCCCACGGGCAGCCCTGGGGGACCTCCCGTCTTTGCCACTGTCACCAATTCACTCCAGATAACTAGCGAGGGGGGTAATGAATTTCAGCTGTTTACCTCTTTCAAAAACTCATTTCTGTTTAGACATAATTATCGAGCCACTTCTGAGACAGGCGCCATTGATTGCGGAGCTGAATTAGCATTTCGTTGCGTTGGCTCTGACAACCGCCTGCACCGATAGAAGAGCACTTTGTGAACATTAACTCATTTAAAGTGTAAATTGCCTTTTTTTTTTTTTTTTTTTTTCTTCCAGCACAGGACCGGGCTAGGCAAAGCTTTGCTCATGGCTTCCCTGAGCATCTCCCCTGCCGGTACACCCGAGAGCTGGAGCTGCCGGTGGGTGAAAGGCAGGGAGCGGAGCTTCCCTCTTTTGGGGGAAATTTGGGGTGCTCCCACCTCCACGCAGCGATGCTGCGGGGTGAGGATTGCGGGGACGGGTTAGAAATGTGCTGCGGTGGTGGTGGACCCCTTGGCTGGTCCCTTCTGCCCACCGCAGCCATCAGTACCCACCGCTAACGATCAGGGGCTTAACGAAGCATGAGGCAGCTGCCTGCTCTCCAGCCTGGAGGCAGAGGGAGAAGCTGCACCGGTGTTTCTTGTGGTTGCAAGCCCAAATTTCTTTGCTTATACCTGCCCTGCAACTTTTGGGACCCCTACAAGGGACAGGAGCATCCTCCCGGGAGCCCTGGTGATGCCGAGGGGTCTCCAGGCTGTAGGAGCACTTGGGGCTGCCAGGCTGAGGTAGGAGAGCTTGGGGACAGGGGTGAAAAGTGGGGGGACAAAGGGGTGAAAGCTTTTCATCACCCCTCCTGGAGATGGCCTCTGCAGACCCTCTCTGCAAGCTCCTGTTCTCAGGCTCGTTTCTCATGTGTCAGGGTAATGCTCTTTTGGTTGCAAACACTGCAGGGGGAATTTTTAAAAAGTGTTCTTTTATTGCAGTGTGGAAAAAAAAAAAGCAGCCCAATAACTTTTCTATTAATATCAAGCTTTGTAAGTCTTTTGTTCGGTTGGTTTGTTTACGAAATCTCTCATTTTGGATCTAAACTACTTGACAGCGTCCCTTTGAATATGTGTTAAAATAGATCTCGGTTTCATTCCCCGCGTTTTGGGGAGGATATGAAGCAATTTCACTTGTCAGCCGTGAGCGGGAGATGGATGGGGCCATTCCCCGCCGGGTCGCGTCCAGGGAGGGGGAGCAGAGGAGCTGCTGGATGGTGCTTGCTGGGGAGGATCTGGATGGGATGAGAGGTTTGAAATGAAAAAATGATGCAACAGAAAAGAGGCTTGTTGAGGACCCCATTGATTTATGCGCTGACCGAACTCTGCGTGCCGTGCTGCCTGTGTCTGTGGAAGGCTCTCCAGCCTGCACGGATATTTGGGGTTTGCAAGGCAGGGCTGAATAAAGCTGGGGAGGAAAGCCCGTCTCCAGCAGCATCCTGACCGTGGGCTCCCCAGCCCACCCTGCTCAAGGCCATCTGGACCATGCCGATGGGAGGGAAGGATCCAGCCATGTGCACCCAGGGGGCAAATTAGTGAGCATCACTTTTTACTCCCTGCTTTCAGCTCTTGTGGAGCTGCTTTCCAGATGCAGACCTGACCCCCCAATATTGTGAACCCCCCATGGGGCCATCACAGCCCTGGTCCTCGGTGCTTCATCGCCACGTGTGGCTCTGAGATAGGTGGGAGAGAGACTTGGAGTGCATCTCGTTCCCCCTCCCTTTGCCTGTGTCCCTCCTGAGCCTGTTGCTTCGTTAGCAGGGCTGGTGTTAATCAGCATTATGGTAATGAGGAGCCCAGGTAAAGAGTATGCTCAGCCGTGCTGGCAGTGCTGGGATGCAAAGAACTCACACTCCTGAAACGGGGCATGGAGTGGTCGTTAGCAAGTGCAATTACTGGGCTCTGCTCATCAAAGCAGGGGGTTAAAAAAAAAGAAAAAAGCCCTGAAAAGCAAATCTGCAAACCTGAAACTATTTTACAACAAAAATAATAAAAAAAAAAAAGAGTAATAATTTGAGGCTGCAGAAATATCAAGCTCTCCATCGATGCTTGGCGAGGCAAATGGGTGGTGGAGGTCTGGGTTAGAGACTGTGTGTCTGAACCTTGTGTGGCCTGAAAAATCTGCTGAGAGTTGGCTCGTGTTCCCCCAGTTCAAAAGGGATGGCCAGCACTCGTTCTTCTTTTCTGTCGGCTCCATCTTGAGATCCACTGTTTATTTATTTTGATAATATTCCAGTTGGAGGCAGAAGCAAGAGATAGCAGAGGCGAGCAGAGAGAAAAATTAAGGCTGTTGGGGCTTTTCCTGGCCGTGCTGGCGTGGCCAGCTGGGACAGCTCTTGGGGTCACAGCTGGTTGCAGACGGCTGCAAAAGTCACTTCCAGGGACCTTGGCCCCATCCCATGGCAGCATCCTCATCCCAGAGCCACTGGGCATCCCCTTGCCATGGCCCTGTGGTCCCCACCGTGGGATTTCAGCCCCTGGTTGGGTGGCAGTGGGCTCCTGGAGGACTGTGCACAAGAAGACTGGTTGAGGCTCTCAGGATTTGGTTTGTTGGCTTTTGCATTTGAGCACAATTGCCGTTTTCAGCATTTTTCCAGCACGGTGCAGTTGCCAGGCATGGAGCGGTCAGTCCTGCTCTCAGCAGGATGCTGGCGCAGCACCCCATCTCCATCCCTAGCAAAGACGGGGTTCAGATGCTGTGTTGCTTTAATTTTGCTGGGAACTGGCTTGTTTTGGGGGCAGATAAAAAAAATTGCAGACGTGCCTGGAAATCAGCTTCTAACTAGAGATTTGCTCGCGTGGCCAGACTCTTTCTGCAAGGCAAAGAGGAGCTGGTGTTTCCAACCCAACCACTGCGGCTGGGTAAGTCGTGTTTCCTGGCTCCCCAGCTTTTCTATCAGACAGAGCGATAGCATGGTCCAAACCAGAGTCAGCAGGACCTGGGGAAAGGCTGACACTTGTTTCTGCATCACCGGGTGTTTTCAGGCACCCTTTATGCGAGCATCGAATAGGTCAGACCCCAGCTGGAGCCAGCCCTGGGGCACCGCAGCAGGTCCCACGCCGAGGGATCTGGGCACCACTGGGGGGATGATAACCAGGCGCTTGCGTGGTGGGATTGTCATGGATGATGCGATGTATGCATCACCACGGATTTCTTCCTGTCCCCCTCTTCCATCCCCTTTGTGATAGCGGGTCAGGAGAGAGGCACTCAAGAGGGTATTTCCCATTTTGCTTGGAGATGACCAGCAAGTCTTGCCAAAATGCTGGTAATGAATTTTTTTGGCAGAGCAGAGCAAAGAGCAGGGTAATGGGGGAATTGATAAGACTTTTCATCTTGACATAGTTACTGAATGCATGTGTGACCCATGGAGGTACTGGGACTGGAGGATCCAGATCTGGAGGTGGATGCTCTATATCCCATAACCTCATGAAGTTTGTTATAAAATCATCACACTCAGTTTTACCATATTAACATATTGTACATCCCTTCCAAACCTGACGCAGCTCCGGGTTCAGCTCCAACGAGCTGTGCTGAGATACGGGGACCTGCAACGGCTGCAGCAGCCGGGACCGTGCCACCGCTGCCTGCAACGTGTGGCTTTATCCCCCCTATTTCTGTAGCTGGTCCCCAATGTCTGGCTCTGTCTCCCCCCTTTCTGTAGCTGGTCCCCAATGTCTNCCAACGAGCTGTGCTGAGATACGGGGACCTGCAACGGCTGCAGCAGCCGGGACCGTGCCACCGCTGTCTGCAACGTGTGGCTTTGTCCCCCCCATTTCTGTAGCTGCTCCCCAATGTCTGGCTCTGTCTCCCCCCTTTCTGTAGCTGGTCCCCAATGTCTGGCTCTGTCCCCCCCATTTCTGTAGCCCGTCCCCGTGGGGCAGCCCGCAGGCTCCCAGTGGGAAAGTTGAGGCCGTTTCCCATTTTTTGGGTTAGCTGCATCTGGGATCGGTTGCTGTCTCAGAAGTGCTGCATCCAAAATGTGCCTTGTTTCCTTTGGCATCAAGGGCTGCATTTGTCATCCCAGCACAGACTATGGCTCAGATAAAAGGGAATAAAACCGGAGACTTGTGCCGAGGAGGAAAAGCACACAGAGAGGATGAAGAACATTTTGGGTGAGATGCACGTAGATGCACTGCTCGTGCAAAGATGCCGTTAGAGATCACGAGGCTCTCGGATACCGCAGCAGCGAGGCTGGTGAGTCCCAGGATAGAAAAGCCACAAAGAACATTGTGAAAGGGAGGGGAATGTGTTTGTGTTTGTGTTATAACTGTGAAACCACAGGGAGAGCAGCTGATGGGTCACAGCTCCCACATGAGTTCAGCCATCCAGAACCGCGTGTCCCCCTGTGTCACCCCGAGAGAAGGGGTAAGGACCGACGCAGCCCTGGGCATCACTGCGAAATGTTTGTCCAGGAATCCAAACCTGTGTCAGGGACAAACATAGCTCATTCCCTGGGAACGAGCCCTCCAGAGGGATCTTCACTTGGTGTTGCTCCAGGCCAGCAGCTCCCCAGCAAAGTCCGTCTCTTGGCGATGTTGCTGAAGGTTCGCAGGGCACAGGGAGGGCTGAGTGGCATCCCCAGGATCAGTGGGTCAGGTTCAGCTCNTGGGCTGCGTGGCATCAGTGGGTCAGGTTCAGTGGCTGGGGGATCAGTGGGTCAGGTTCAGCTCCTGTTTGGGGCAAAGGTTCAGGTTTTGGCTGCTCTGTTGTTTCTCCAGGTTTCAGTCCAGACCCCACCGCTCACCGGCTAATCCGGGACAGCAGCAGAGGGAAGGTACTGAGGCATCCAGGGGAACCGGACCACACCCGTAAATGGTCCTATAGCCATACGAGGGGGTTTTGGGGAGAACGAGGGGGTTCAGAGAGGACGGTTAACTCCAAAGTCCCTCAAACCACACCATGATGCTGCCACGGCCAGCAGCACCCTGCACAGGGATGCTGCGACGTGTCTCCTTTGGCACCGTAATGTCCCTGACTGCGCGGGGACCCTGCATGGCATCCCCGTCACCTGCCGAAACCCAGAGCACCTCCCGTCAGAAAGTGCGTCACTCGGTCATTAAGGTCCTCTGCGTCCTGAGGTTATTGTCATTTGGGGAGTTACTGCATTGCAAACGTGGGACAGAGTTGTTTAAAGCAGTGAGTAGAAAACCACTGGCTGGTAATACAGCTCGGTTTCAATTTGAGCTCATTGAAGTGTCAGTCTGAACAGCCCCTTGAATCAAAGCTGCTGAAATTATTCTGAAAAATAATCTCCTCTATTCATCAGAAGAATGTGCCGTGGATCCAAGTATAACATGAAGTGTTTGGCTGGGGATTTTATTTCATTCCCCTCCCCCCCCCCCTTTTTTTTTTCAATATTGCAGTCAAAAAAAAAAAAAACCCGCTTTGCTCTCCCAGTAAAACTCTCTTTTGATAGAACAGGTCAATCCATCAAGTGGCAGCCCTGCGATAGGTAAGGTGTATCTGTCGGTGATGGATGTTGCTGCTTATGCAAATCCGCCACGAGACCCTGGCTGCAGCAGCGCCGGGTTCTTTGGGAACAGGGCTTCAGCTTCCCGCAGCTGACCTGAGATCTGCAGCTGTCGTGATGGGGAAGAGCGAGCGGGGAGGTTGTCTTGGGGCAGAGCCTGGGGGCTTCCAGTGCTGGCAGTGTTGACACGGTCGTTCCCAAAACTCAAGAGTTGTAGCAGGTACATCCCTTGGGTGCTGAGGATGAGCATGGGAACTGATGGAAGATACCGAAATCTGCTGATAACACTTGCTCTTATTATTTTCCTTTATTTTTGCCATTTTTTTGTCTCAGTTCGCTCAATGCACACCCGGGTCTGTGGCCAGCCCAGCTCAGCGAGCCCCGAGGGCTTGGCTGCGGGGCTGGGACAGGGACAGGGACAGGGACAGGGACCCACCTGGCAGAGCTGCTGCTGCGTGGAGGCTGTTTGCATCCCAGGGGCAGGGAAATCCCAGGTAAAGCCAGTGCCATGGGGTTGGCTGAACCGTGACAAACGCCTGGCTGTGCTCTTTTATTTTTATATCTCTATATATTATATATATATAGGACTGATTATTATATACTCAAACTTAGACTGAACCTCTTTCATTTTGGATGCATTGAGGCGTTTGGCAGAGGCTGAAATCCTTTCCGAGGCCAGTTGCAGCTGTCGGAGCCTGTGCAGAGAGCAGTCGAGGCGAGAGAACTTTGCTGGCTGAGCTCAAGCATGAGAGGAACGGTAAAAACATCTGAACACCATCAGCCGGGTGAAAAGGGCATTTCTTGCGTGGATCAGCCACACTGCCTGGACCCATTCGTCTCCTCCAGCGCAGCACATGGCGGGAGCAGATGTTACAGACAATAAGTCAGGAACGTTTTGCCGGTTTGAAGCCACCCTCCAAGCCCTGCGCTGGCGATGCAGGTAAAGTGCAAACCCAGAGAGAGCATCCAGCCAGCCCCTGCCCACGGCGGCAGGGAAAAGCCAGAGCTGCCGGAGCAGGGGGACCGAATCCCGAAGCTGGCAGAGCTCTGGACTGTGGGGAAATTAGTTTCTTCTTCTGAAAAAACTTCCTGCCCCATGTGAGTCCCTGATTTTTGCCTTTGTGTGAGCATTTCCCAGTTAGTCAATGCTTTCCAGCTGGATGACATTTGGTATTGGTGTTTATTGACACTGGGGACCGTGCCGTTGACATTATTCTACCAGGTGACATTTACATGGGCATCGATGTCATACTGGTATCGATAACGGCAGATAAGTCTATGACACATTGTTAACTTTGTGAGGCAAACAGGACGGCTTCTGTTGCTGATGCTGAAACCCTTAAAATATAAACCTAGCCAGTCTTAACTTCAATTGACCAAATTTTCTGGCAAACCCATTGCTGGGCTGTGAGAGCTGGTCTTGCCAAGTGACTGGGGACTTGCAGGGTGACAAACACTCGCTGCCTCCATTCCTATCAGATCCTCCTGCCCTGATGTGGACAGAATTGATTTTCGCTGTGCCTGAGCACAGGACAAGCTTTGTTCTGCTGCGTCGGAGCCGTTTGCTGCTCGTTCGTGGTGTTTGCTCTGTGACTCATCCTCTTCCACCCCAGGTCCTGGGGCTGTCCCATCGCTTTGTACAAAGGGCAGGACCGCTGGGAGGCAGGTGGTGAGCCTCATCTCCCCCATCCTCTCCCTGCAGCCCCCTCTGTCATCACCCACCCACGAGCAAAGCCAGCACAGGAGATATTGAGGGCTTGCCCCCCTGTCTGGGGTTCCCCTCCAGCAGCATCGCTCCGGGAAGCCGAGCTGCAGCCCCGAGTTGCCGTGATGCTGAGCCACCCCCAAGGATGCAGCTCTCTGCCAGCCGTGACCCCTTTCCCCGAGTATTTGGCGTCTCACCCACGCGCTCGTCGTCTCTCTCGAGCAATTAGTTGCTCTGATTGCTCACCCTCGCTTGTCACTGCCTGGATGGGTGCTTAGATGGGTTGTAATCAAGTGAGTCACGCAGGTGGAGGGGACCAGGCAGAACACTGGTTTTCTCCTTGCTGGGTAAATGACGGGTGGGGATTCGGCGAGTGTGAAATGCTCTCATTGGGGTGGATTTAGTGGATTTGGTGGCTGGATGGTTTGTGATGTGTTTAGAGATGATTTGGGTTTATTCTGGGTGAAGTGGCCGTGACTTGATCTCTGTGCACCGTCCGTCAGGACGCCTTTGGATTACCAAGGGGTTTTATCAGGATACGGGGAAATCGCAGGAGCAGAGGTTTTTCTGGATGGCCTGAACGTGCCGTCGAGGGCTTCAGGAGGGTTGTCACCAGCAGGAAAACCACACGAACTCCCACTCCTCTGGCACAGCCCAGCTGTGGGCTTCCAGCTGCAGAACTGAAACCGTGCAAGATGGTGTTTTCCATCATATAACAGAAATTAAAATCCCGAGGGCAGCTCCCGCGCCAGCCCAGCCTGGCACAACCGAAGTCCATTTATGTCACTTTAATCGACACAACCTTGTTTCCTCTTGGGACACCTCGCAGCGGTTGAGGATGCCTTAACAACACGCTAAATCCATTCGCTGTCATCGCTCTGGCCATTAACAGGCACTAACTCAACACCGGCAGCAGAGGTGATTTTTCCAGGGTGATGCACGCCAGCGCTGACACGGGGAGGATTTCCCCTGGGCGTGGGCGTTGCAATGATTTGTGTCACCTTGATTTCCCCGCTGAGCTTGTTTGGGAGGTCCGCGATCCGCCAGGACAGGTTTGTGCTGGGCAGGCACGTGGCAGGGAAGAGCAACGGCAGCGATGGGGTTTTACAGATCCTGGGTTTGTGCTCGGAAAGCCCCAGGAACAGGGGGGATTAGTGTTGCATCGACTGAGCCGCGTCGGGAGGCAGCGTGAGCGCGTGCACCCCTCGAGGTGCTTTTGTGCCTTTATCATCCTGTTGGTTTGAAGTTTAATCCCCGGCAGCTGCGGCTGGCTGCATCGCCTGCCTCCTAACCGCCGTACGAAGCGGTGACAACGGGCAGGGGGAATGGAGCTGTCTGACAAACGGCGCACGACAAGGGCTTGGAGTTAACTGCTTTTAAATTCATTATGGCTCTGAAAAATTGGCCTGAGCAAGGTGAATGGTTTAAGGTGCATAATGGGATGGATTTAACCTCCTTTTACTGCCGTTGAATGGACTGTGAGCAAGCTTTGATCTCTGCCTTATGGTTGTTCCCAGGATTTGTTAGCGAGGGGGGTTGTTTGAGGACCACTGGCCATTTGTGGCAGTGGCTCGGTTGCACATCAATGACTTTTCCCTCACAGGACAAGTGTCAGCTTCTCGGTGTTTTCAGGGCAAACACCTTCCATGCCGCCCAGAGTGACAAAACCAAAGAGGAGGCATTCAAAGGACACATGGGCAACCTGGGCACTGCCTGTGGCCACTGTGTGGCAGGTCACTGGTTTGCAGAAAGCTGCGCTCGTGGGAGCATCTCGGGAGCCCCACCAAGGTTTCTGTGTCGCGTGATGATCGACATCCCAATGGGGAAGCCTGCCAGGTTTGGAATGCCCTGGTCATAGCACATCTGGCACATCTGGGAGAGCCAGGGCTGCAACCTGCCGTGCTTCAGCCAAAAATCATCTAGCGAGGCCAGATCCAGGAGCTCTGCCCCAACATCAGCTCTCCTGCTCCTCCAGATGTGTGAGGCAAAGGGAATTAGTCACATTTTTGGGGAGAAAGGCACATCCCGCAGCAGCCCAGCGTCACGGCACGTTGCTCAAGGTCCATTTGGGGTTGGAGTCCCGTTATGGTTATTTTAGAGCAAACTAGTGGGATGCAATTATTCCAGTAACTCCGACTAATCCTTTCTTAAACAAGAATTCTCTGCAGTCAGCCCCATCTCCAAAGACATGTGCCAACTCGGTGTCTTTGGGGCTGAAATATTGCTTCTGGTCTGCGTGTTTGTGGTGCTGCTGGGGAGGGATAGATTTCTGAAGCGCAGCTGCCTCATTTTGTTTTACAATTCATAAGCAAACGAACCCGAATGATCCAGTGCAGTATGGGCACCAAAAATAGCTTTAATCAATCAACTTATTTAAAAAATAAGAATGTTCCTTAAAATTATGCCAGCACCAGCCAGCGCTGCCTCTTGGGAATTTTATTCTAACTCATTTTTCTTCCAGTTCTGTTTTTTTTCTTTCTTTTTATTTTTTCCCTGTTCTTATTTACCAAATATCGTTGAGTTTGGGGTTGTTTTTTGTTACTTAGCGTAAAGGATGAGGTGGATGTTGCAGACTTCTAAAGTTGTTTTTCTCACTGGTGGCGTGAAGGGTTGGGAAGCGTAATTACTATAATGTGCCGGTATTTGGGCAGCACCCCTAAATACTGGTCAAACATCACTGGGTGCTTTTAGTTTAATATTTCAAGACTGGAGCAGGAGGACCAAGCCCCTCTCCTGCCTCTCCCAGGGATGGACGCTGGGGTGGACGGTTTGCAAGCAGGTCCTTGGGTTTCCCACCAGCTTCGTTTCTAAAGGCAGTGGTGATTTTGCAAAAGGGGGAATTACACGCCTGAGTCTGGAGGCTGAAAATCCCAGTCTCTCAGATGTGTGTGTGTGTATATATGTGTGTGTGTGTATATTTAGTGCATTAGTCACATCTCAGACTATAAAAACTGAAACTTCAGCTGGCTGCTCCTTCTGCAAACATATGTTCTCCTTGCAGCTCTAACTTGGCTTTTATTGCTTTGTGTTATTGCTCAGCATCGTGCGCAGTACATACAGATACGACAACGGGAATAATCACAATGCTGCCAAATCCCAGCGTTTAAAATAATGGGTTAAGTCTCCAAAATCCCCTGACTGGCTTAAAAATAATAAGATTATGTGAAAATAGTAAGCGCCGTGATCTTGTCTCGCTGCTGTCCAGCTGGTGGGCGTTGCGGCTCTTGACTCCTGCCTCTCTCCAGTGTGGGCATTGGGAAACCAGGGCTGGGGCTGGGGAGGGGAAATTCTGAATGAAGCTGAGCCTGGTCCCTCGGGAGCACCTGGGGGTTTGAAACAGTGCATCCTTCATCACGAGGCATGGGGTGAAAGCAAGGGAGTTTGTGAGCGGTGATTTACAGTCCCGGCATTTTTTTTACCATGTTTATTGGAGAAATATTTTTAGAATTAGAGTGAGTGATGGTAGAGATTATCTCCCTGAAAATGGGAGCTGACTGTGAAGGAGATGGTCTGCGTTACGGTATGTCAGCGCCTGACCTGGCCCCACGTCACTGGAGTTTTCGGGAGGGTGGGGGACGGCAGATGCAAAGTGAACAAGACACAAAGCAGGGCTGCAGGCACGGCAGCGTCCTCTGTACCTGTGCCATTTTCAGATAGTTATTGGAAACCTCACTTTCTAACAAGGCAAACAGTTTATTTTTAAGTATTTCATTTTTATATTCAAGAAGACCTTCAGATTTTTAAAGAAAATATTAGACTTTGACCTGCAGGCCAAGAAATCCCCTTACAGCATCGTACCAAGGGATAACGATCTGAAAGTCTTCTAGAAACAGGAACTATCCATGTTGTGTGCTGGCCAAAATACATAAAGCAGAGATCCAAGTTGCATCATTGCCGTTAATTTTACATTTCTCTTTGGGCCAAGAATTGGAGGTTTATAGCGGGAAGGAGCCGGGGGGTGCTGGGTTTGATGTTTTTCAGTTCAGCAGTTGTTCTTTTCTGCTGCTGCAACCTTCTGTCCATGTCATGGTGTACAAACCGTCTCTGGAGGAGACAGAGCCACCAGGCCTGGCTGGGGCTGGTTTTCCAGTTTAATCCGCTCTGGTTGAACTGAACAAGTGCAAAGCACAGCGTGAGCACGCTGAGCGCAGTACGGACACCGCTTCTTTCTGCTTTTGCTTAGGTTTGTTCTGTTGCCATAAACTCAATGGAATTAAGTCTCTTCTGAAGTTATATGTGAGGGTCTGGATGCCAGGGTGTTCAAGTTCTCACTCTGGGTTTCATCCTTGCAACCCGTGGGCAGGTCTTGAGGTTGCACCGGCGGAGGTCCGGTGGTGACACCGGGGTCTGCCCCGATCCTCAGCCCCTCGGTGTGGGAACCGAGGTTGACAATGGAAAAAGTCACGAGTGCCCTGCCTTAAAAAGGGAGAGGGGGAAAAAAGAAAGTTAAAGCAGAGGTTCGATGCAAACTTGTCTTCAGGACACGCTGCATTGAGATAGCTGATGCTCTGAAATGCCGTACCACTGCAGGCGTCCTCGCTCTGCTCTGCGTCCTGAGGTGCAAAGTGTCTCTGATGTCCCAGTCTGCTCTGGACCCACCACACGGCAGTTTTAAAGACTTTTTTTCTTCTGTGTTTGGTAGCTGGATTCCTTAATTAATTTGTGATGTCCTCAGGAGATGAGAGTCTTGCTGTGTCACTGCCATGGTGACGGAGGAGCCGTGTCGAAGCCCACAGCCGGTGGCAGAGGCAGGAGGTGCCAGGAGGTCTCCCAGTGGGCAGGACACATGCACAGCTCCTACACAGCTTTATTCTGGGTTGCCTACTCCTCAAACACGTCCCCTGGCACTGATACCATGGGTTAGGTGACATGGAGCTGATGAGCGGCCACCCAACCTCAACTCTCTGTGTTGGGCTCCTGCCGTTCGGTTTTACTGCTGGGAACACTCGCGCCGGCTTGAGCAACAGCTTCAACACACCCTTGAATTCCCACCTCTTGTTTTAAATCAAGTCAAGGCTTTACCAGCTAAAATGGCATGGCAGAGGTGGGAAAAGTGCATCTTGCCCATGCCGAAGCATCTTCAGAGCTCTTCATCCTCAAGCCACTGGTCTTTCCTTGGAGGCAATATCAGAAAAACCACGTGAAAAGCTGCTGGAGAGCATCAGCATCAGGAGAGCATCGGCAGCAGCCGTTGCACCAACAGCAGGTGGGGGCCAACAACATTTTGGGGCAGAGCATTTTGGTTTCTGCCATGCCACTTCTAAACTTGGGGCTAGATGTTAGTGTCGATCCCGCAGTGTGGTGGAGGGCGGGCAGAGCTCAGCCGCTCCCCACCTCCTGCCCAAAGGGTGTCCGGGGGATTTGGGTTTGGTCCAGATACGCTTGAGATGTCGTTACCCTGGGATTTGTGGCAGAGGAAGAGATATGAAGCAAATCTTTTGCAGTTATTGTTGCCTCCAGCGGTTAGCCTAGATCTCCCCTCTGCATCCTTTCCTTTTCAAATCTCCCAGTTGCGAAGTTGGCTGCTGTTAAACTGGGTAGTGCTTCGGTGGCCTCAGAGCAGCAGTTTCCATGGAAACTCAGAAATATCCGTTTTTGCACAGTCACGGTTTTAGCGGGTCGCAGCCACCGCGGCTGCCGGAGGATGGGGGGATCCCGAGCCAGCCCCGTCCCTGTTCCAGCAGCATGATAGCCGGACCCCCGCATGGACGGGTTTGTTGTCACCGTCCCTCACCTTCCTTGACCTCCTGCTTGCAAAAAAAAAGCCAAGTGGGGTGGGTGACAACGCTGCCGGGATGTCACCCACGAGGCTGTTTTGTGCCTGTGGGACTTCTGCCTCCAGCCACATCTTTGCTCTTTGTGCTAGCACAAGCCCACTGGTGGGCTGCTCTCAGACTTTTTTCACCTTTTCCTCTTTTTTTTCTCTTCTGGGTGTTTTCCCAACATTATCGGAATGGGGTTTTTCTTTCTTGCTGCGCATTTCGAACTGGCCCCGGCTGAGTGGGAAGGATGCTGGGAAGAGGTGCTCTCTCTCATCCCACCCTGCAAAGCAGCATCACCTCCCGCTGCCCCGGGGGCTGTTTGGGGCATCCAAAGGCTGCTGAAGGCTGGGTGGCTTTGGGGGACCCTGGGAAAGCAGCCAGCCAGGGGTTAAATCACAGCTTTTGAGCTCCTCCAGCAGCAGGAGCAAGGATGGAAGGAATGAACTGAAATTCCCTTGAATATCTGTGCGCGGAAGGAGGAAGGATTAGTCCCATTAGGGCAGAGCACTGGGGGTAATCCTGCTTTTGAATTAGGGATTTCGCTGTCATTAATCTGATGTGAAAATAAATAGGGCAGGAGCTTAGTGCCTTTGAGGGAGCTGCAAAGCACAGGAGGAAGAGGTGGGCTGGGGGGGCTGAGCAGGGACTGGACCCTTCCTCTCAGACCCCTCCAGTCCCATCCCTTCAGGAGTGGTCCTGGGAGAAGGGGGGAGAAGAGCATCCCTGGGACACAGCCGAGCCCTGAGCAGGGGCTTCCTCCTCACACCTCCGGTCCGTTCTCCAGCCAAAGCAAAGCTGTTCCCTGCAGTGGGTTCTCTTCCACCTTTTCAGCCTTTTCTTCAAAGGCAGCACAAGTTTTCTTTCGTCTCTTTTCTTCCTACATGCGGTTGTTGCCGTTTTCCATCTCGGCCATGGCTCACCCTTGCTGGCTACGCTGATGTCTGTGCCCACCAAGCTGAGGGAGAGCCTCTCGTCTTTCTGTTGGAAAATTAAAACAACTCTTCTGGCATCCTGAGGAACACTGAGTTTGGTTTTGGTGTTAGATGGAGAGGGGACAGTGGTGGCTCTGCCTGTGTCTAAGGAATTGGGGCACTTGTTTCCACTCCAGTGACAGTTCTTCTCATGCAGGTGATTATTTAACTGTAAAAGCCACAATTAGATCATTTAGAAGAAAGAAAGAATTTTTTTTTTATAGAGCTGATGAGCAGAGGACCTGAACAGAGGTCCAGGGTGGCTCAGCAGAACACGGACTTTACCCCACAAATATCTTCAACCTTGGGCTTCAGTTGCTCCTCTGAAATGAAAACTCAGGGGCAGATGCCAGATCCAGAGGGCAGGTGGGTTTTCTGCTCTGATTTTTTTTTTTTTTTTAATATTTGTGATTTTGATGAGCACGATCTGAGCAGCAAAAGGCACCAACCCAGGAGGCAGAAGAGCCCAGGATGCAGGAGACCTCAGCATCCATCAGGGTTTCCCATACTCCTGAGGACTCCCTTCAGCAATACTTTAAAGGACAGACCCTTCCATGTTTTGTGCAAAAAAGTCTGTCTTGATTGAATGTTGCCGTCAAACTGCTCCATGCTGACGATTCATTTTTGACAAATCAGTTTTCTAATGGAAAACAGACTCTTAATTCTTGATCGTTTCTGCTGGAAACAGGGGCTCAGGCAGTGGGGAGCAGGATGGAGAACAGGAACGCAACCAGCAGCCCTGGGTGGGTGGTGGGTTCAACAGCCTGAGGCAGGGAGAAGCCTGGGATGTGCAATTGCCCATCACTGGAGCAGCAGGGGATGGAGCCGGCACAAGCCCAGGGTCAGGGTCCCAGGGTGGGATGGAGGAGCAAGGTTGGTTCCTCCTCTGGGGGAAGCAGGAGACCCAGGAGACCTAATTCATCAGCAGAGTTGTTGGTTTTGTTTTTTTTTTNAGAAGCAGGAGACCTAATTCATAATTCATTTTTTTTAACAGTTCTGAATTCACATGGTTTTATTTTTTTTTTACTTTAAAGGAAAAAAAAAAAAAGGTCTCCAAGTATAATAAGTGAAATGAATGCCACTGCAGGCACCCTGGGAATAGCGCAGGAGCCGTGTTTACAGGGAGTTCCACATGAAACCCATCAAGCAATGCAAATGTTGTCAGTAGGATGTGGCCGTGGGTTGGGCTTTGTTTGGGTCTGGTGCAGGCTGTTTTCTCTATGGAGCAGGATTATCACTCTGCTTCTAATTAGACAGAAGGGAAGGGGATCCAAAGAGCCCCTGCAGATGTCCAAAATCAGAAAGTAGTCATTGAAGGGAGAAATTAAAATAACCTGACATTGGTATTTCAGTAATGCACGAGTCCTCTGGGGCTGTGGCCAGGAGCTTTGCCTGCTCCAGCTCCTCCTGCATCGCTGCCGGGGTGACCTGGGGTTTTATTTCTTTTGTTTATTTGGTTTCATGCATTTCCATTTTAGACAAGTGTGTTTCCAAGGCTGACGTGTTTGGTCTCCAGCATGGGCTCCAAGGTGTTCCTAGCTCTGAATTTTGGAATTAAAGCCCTCTCTGAAACGAGAAGTGAGCTGGGTTCAGGTTTTAGGGAAGCTGCAGGAGCTGACCCACTGATTTTTCTCTTTTGAGCTGGATAAATGAGCGTGTGTGTGTGTGTGTGCAAAAATGGGTTGAGTCTGCAGCCCTGCACTTGCCTAATCTTATGCTGTGATAAATCTTATGCTGAACTGCTAAATATGCCAGATAAAATACTCCTAAAAGCAGCAGGGATAAATATGGTATGTATTTTTGTTCAGGTTTCCAGAGCAGGAGAATTGTCGTTACCAGAAATAAGATGATGTCTGTGTGCTGCTTTCTCCACGATCCTTTGCTCACATCCACTTCTGTACTTGAAAGCATAAAGGTTTATTCATACACAGATGTTTCCAATTATTTTCCTAAGAACAGTTCTCTTATTCATGCTTAATTTGTGAAACTCCTGTTTAGTTCCCTCAAATCTTTTTTTTAATTATTTTTAATAGTCAGACCAGCAGCAGTAATTGTCAGCTCTGGGCCAGTGTTGCCCTGATGCAAATCACCACTTACCACTGTGAAGCTGTTCGTGTTAGTGCAGTTGAGCACTGGTGGGTCCTGTAAGAGGATTTGGTCTTTTTTTTTTCCTGTTGATTGGAGACATACAACCTTGAGCCCTTTCCTCCTCTTTCAAAGCCTGTGCTGTGCGCCCTGGATGCTGGTTTACATCTCCTAGCCCAACACACTGCCATCCTTGGCCCTGCCAGCTTGTGCCACCAGCTTGGCTTGGTTTTTCCTTCATCCTCAGTCATCATCTAGAACTTATAATGGACTCGGGAGCTCCTTGAGGCTCAGAAACTGGGTGGGAAGGAGGTAGCCCACGTTCAGCACCCATTTCCATGACTTGAGATGGAAACAAGGAGAGCAACCTCGCTGGTGGGAACAAGGACCCATAAGCTGGGTTTCTGGTGGTGCCTGAATTAATTTGTCTTGCTTTGTCTTGCTTTCTTTAGCTTGGTAAAAGAGTTAATGCTAGTGGGCATGTGGGGTGGTTCACTGATCAAACCCTTTGAGATCTGGAGATGGAAGTTGCTTCGGGGGGAGGACAGAGGCTGCTGTGCCCTCGGCCCTTGGGCAGAAGAGGATGGCGGTGTGGAGGACTTGAGATGGAAAGCGTAACCATGGGCTTGGTTGTCCTCCTCTGACTTCGCTGCTGTGTAGGAAATGAAAGGCATCCTTTGTCCCTTCACCTCAACAGGAGTTTCTCTTTCTAAGGTCCTCTCCTTATTTGCGAAAATCTTCAAACCTTAGCAAATCCGGGATGTTTGGCAGTGGGTTTTTTTGTGCTTGCACATGTAAATAGCACGGTGCCTCAGCTTTCCCCTTCCTGACGGCCGCCGGAGCGTGTGCTCTCCTTAACGCCCTCCTCTCACCTGGTTCGAGCACGTCAGCATGCTGGTCATCCTCCTGAACTGCGTCACCCTGGGCATGTTCCAGCCCTGCGAGGACGTGGAGTGCCAGTCGGAGCGGTGCACCATCCTGGAGGTAAGCATCCCCTGCTGCCTGGGACGCGTGGGGTGAGGTGGGGTGGCCGTCCTGGGAGCTGGGACCACCCTCTCGTCCCTTTTCCCCAGGATCCAGCCATGAAAGCCCTTTCCATAGAGATGGTTTTTCCAACACAAAGCCTCTCCTCCGAGGAGACCTGCTGCTGTAGTCCTAGGTGAGACCCGAAGGCTGACCGATTTGGACTTACCCAGTGAGATCCTTTCTCTACACAAGCACTGAGGGCAGGGTGACTCAAAACTGGCCATCCAGCTCCCACTGGAGGTGTTGAACACTTTCATTCCAGGATGGCCAATGCCACAGGGAACCTCTTGCTCCCAGCCAGTCGGTTTCACCCCAGCCGGCTCACTGCCGGTGTCCCTTGGATGGCTGCAGTCTGTGCAGTGTGGCACTGGTGACTTTGCCATTTTGTTCACTTCTTCATGAACAAAAAATCACAGGATGGGCCCGTGCTGGCTCTCCTCCGCAGCAGAGCCCACCAGGCTGAAGTGCCGCATTTGGGATAACTGACCCTTGGGAAATCCATACACGTACAAAGCTCACAGCCCCTTCTTGGCCACCCCAAGCTTAGTTGGGCATCACACCCGTCACTCCATCCCTGGCAATCCCCTCCCTGACATATGCCCACAGGATTGGTTTTGGAAGCACATCCCGGTGGCATCTGGTGCGTGGGCTGCGCCTTGGCGCTGGGCTTCCTGCAGCAACTCCGCTCTCAGGCTTGGAACCAGCTTTTGTTGTTTCTCATGCATGACATCAACCTAGGCAGGGACTACTGACGTGGGGTGGTGTAACGGGCTTGGTTCGTTTGAATCCTGCACAAATCTGCTGCTTTCCTTCCCTTTGAGTGTTCCAGGCGTATGGCAAGGCCAATGGGACCCTTCCAACCAGCCTCTCCTGCCTCTTTCAGAGATTGGTCCAGAACTGCCTGGAGGTGGCAGGAATAGCAGAGTTTATCATCAAACCCTCTTTCAACCTTCAAAGAGGATCTGTTAAACCCAGAGCCAAGCCAACCAGATGAATTGAGGAGGTCTGTTATGGGATGAGATCACAAGAGGTCTGTTAGGGAATTAGATCAATTTTGGAGAAACCATTGCCACCAGAGGCATCCAGCATAGGGATCGTCTCAGGGGGGCAGGCTCGGAGATGGTGTGAAGTGGCATAAAGAGGTGGCACCAGAAAATGTCACACTGCAAGCAGGGGTGGGCTAAGCTGCCCCCAGAGAGCCCATCAGAAAGTGTCCGAGTTCTCCTGGGAGGTCACACTCTGCATGCCAGCTGTATTCACCCAGCTGGGACTTTGGACAAAGGCAAAATGTCCGGGCAGACAAAGGGAATCCTGCCCGGATGAGGAGGTGGCATTATTGAATGCTCATTATTTATTATTTGCTTCCTTTTTTTTTTTCATAATTTAATCAGGTTGTAATTGCACAGCTCACGTGGTCTGTTCTCCCCAGAACAGATTCACACGCAGCCTGCGAGGAGCCCAAGCACTGAGTTTGGTTTTTAATACCAGCTGAATGATTGCAACATATTGAGTGTATTTGCAAAAGCCAAAGTGTTATCCTGAAAGGTCTGCAGGCAGAAAAGGGCTGCAAGGAGAGCCACCGTCATCCCTCACCCTGTCACATCTTGTAGGAGGGGATGGAAGCCAGGACATGAGGTGGAAAAGCCTGAACTTCTTTATGGAGGCGTTCAGATGCCAGTTATTTAATGAACTGAAATAATGCAACAAAACTTGTGCGTAGTTTATCGAGGGAAAGGTTGGTTGATGAAGCCAAGAGCCAGAGGAGATGGTGCTCGCACAGAGGTACGTGGGTGCACGGTGGGAACCTGGCTTCCATGTGGATGCTCTGTTAATTTTACCATTAATTGGCTTGAGCCTCAATATGGAAACACAACACCAAGCAGTACGGTCAGTAAGAGAGCGGTTTGGACAGCAGCAGTTGTGTCTGTAGATCAAGAAGTTCCTGTGATGTATCAAGTCTGCGCATGATTTAAAAGCAAATTGTATTTCCTGATGGTCACGTTTACAGGCAACATGTAGAAGAGTTTCTACCCCAGAGTCCCTTTCATGGGATATGGGATCTTCAAGTACATCCACATTTCACGCGGGTACCTGTGGGCTCCAGACAGGCTGGAGAAATCTCNCGTGTCTGTAGATCGAGAAGTTCCTGTGCTATATCAAGTCTGTAATTCAAAACAACAAAGCCTCTGCACGTGATTTAAAAGCAAATTGTATTTCCTGATGGTCACGTTTACAGGCAACATGTAGAAGAGTTTCTACCCCAGAGTCCCTTTCATGGGATATGGGATCTTCAAGTACATCCACATTTCACGCGGGTACCTGTGGGCTCCAGACAGGCTGGAGAAATCTCAGCTGCCCACGTCCCCACCACCCTGCAGAAGTCATTCTTTAAGTAAAGGCTGAGGCACGTTCTGTAGGGCAGCAGTGGATTAGTTCGTGCACCTTTATTTTATCTTTTTGTTTTCATGGTAATCTAAAAACCAAAATTTTGACCTTGACCAAGAGGTTCTTGTGCTGGGCACCCAGGCTTGCCAAGAGGATGTCCTGAGCCCTGCACCACGAGGAACCGCTCCAGTCATTCCACCCTTGTAGCTACTGCCTCCGCCTCGCCTTGATGTGCCGGGTCTGGGTCTGTGGGCAGGGACCTGCTCCCTCTGGGAGCCCATGAAGGCATCAGAGGCGAAGCACATCTCCCTGTGTTAGACGACACAAATTCTTTCTCGGAGGTAGGAGCTGCCCAGCCTGGAAATGCGGCTTCTGCTGCACATTGCTGAGACCGCACAGACCCAACCACGCACTGCTGTTGAATGCACGGGCTTCAAATGCCCAGAAAAATATCCAGCGATGTCCTTGTATCCTTGTCAGTAGATTAATAGACACAGCTAACGCTTCCCAGGCTGTGACCGACCCAGGAGTGATGCACAGGGGTTGCCGTCACCCATCGGGTGATGCAGGTTCCATTTCTGGGTTCGGTAGGTGGTACTTGGGTACCGGTGCCTTGCTGTGCAGCGGCTGCCAGGGGATGGAGTGCCTCTGCGATGGGAGCGCTCGTGTCTCTGCTTTCCTTTCCGTTGAGCAGAAAGCACGGCAGAACTGACTGTAATAATTTTTTACTGGTCCCCAGGCATTTGACGACTTCATTTTCGCTTTCTTTGCGGTGGAGATGGTCATCAAGATGGTGGCTCTGGGGATCTTCGGGCAGAAGTGTTACCTTGGAGATACGTGGAATCGCCTGGACTTCTTCATCGTGATGGCGGGGTCAGTAACTAAACCTCATAAATTTGCTCTTCACGGTGAAAGCAAGAAAACCCCAGAGAGCCAAATCCGTAGGTTGTCCTGGCTGGTTTCTGTAACATCTTGTGAGAGCTGCCAGGCTCGAGCCAAGTCTCACGAGTCTGATTTGGTGTCACCTCTGGCAGCCATGCCGGATTGTGGGCTGGGGCATCAATGTCAGGGCAGAAGCTGCGAGGTTTTCGGTAGAAATCCTTTTGCCGGTGTCACCTCTGTCAAATCCAGTGCACACTGATCTAGTCGCTGCGATGGCCAGTATGTCCGAGTGGAGAATCTAGCCCAAAAATCTGGTTCAGAAGGTTGAAATTCCAGTGGAAGAAGCTGGCCAGAAGTTGCCCCATATTACAGGCGCACACAGATGCCTCCTGTAACCTTCTCTCGGTTTCCACTTTAGTGCTGTCTCCCATTAGTTGTGGAGGATGTGCTGGTAAATAGATATAGGGAAGATCCAGGTGCTTTTGACACCAGGTCCCTCATACCCATAGGGAAAAAAAAGACTGGACTGAAAACTTGGCAAGTCTAAAACTTTTTTTCTATAAATAAACAGATTTTAGGAACCCCAGGCTCTCTTACCTGCTTAGTATACCCTAGAAAGGGATCAACTGCTTTAATTACAGAGCTCTGCCTTATTTCTGCATTCTTGGGTTTATAATGACCAGCCTGGGGTTAATTAGAACATTCTTGTGATATGTTGGGGCATTTTTACCCTTATGTGAGCCACGTACAACCTTCAGTGCACTAGCGGAGTGGTGTTCTGCTCCACGTGATTTATCTGGCACACAATTAGGAATGGCCTCGCTGGTTTGAATAAAACATGAGCTCTCCTGCGCAGACTTCCTTTGGACCCGTGTGCGGTTACAGCCCGGGAGGGAACAGCAGGGACAACAAAAGAAGCAGTTTGTTATTTTTTTCTTTCCAAAGCTGGTGCATAGTTTAAGCCAGAAGCAGTAGGGGAAGAGGAAGGCTGTGGTTGCAGGGGAGCTGGGGATCAGAACTCTGCCATCCGCGGCCAACAGTGTTTCCCCACCCCAAACGTGCAGGATGAGCTCTCCTGATGGGCGAGCAAGGGTTCCCCACATCATCCAACAGATCATCCAGCACAGCGGGAGAGTAAAACAGCCCGCACAGGCGGAAGGGCTGAGCCCAAAGACAGGCTTGGCACCAGGAGCTTTGGTCATGTAGCACCTGGGAGCAGCGAGAGAGTGGCTGGTGAGTCGGTTTGGTAGTTCCCAGGGCATTTCTCCACCCTCCGTGGCTGGATTATGTTTGAGAAGAATGAAAACCGCAGAAGCACCTGGAGACCCCGACGGGAAGCCCTGCGGCCAGTCTGGTGTTACTCGGGCTGAAGAGGAGAAGAGGAACAGCCCCTTCTGTGGTTGATCCTGGGCCATCTCCAGATGGGTTTGGTGTATTGGAGCTGTCACCCATGACGTTATTTCCCACCGCTCAGAAGAGAGGCTGGTCTGGGAGCTGGGCTGGCCAATAAAGCAGGTGGAGGGGAAGGAGAAGCCATGCGATGGACTGGGGTCCTTCACCTCCACCACCACCATTCGATTCAGCGTCTGCTCCTCAAACTGGAGATGGTTTTAGCAGGGAGCACGCTACGGGAATATCAAGAGTTTTTTTCCCAGCGAGAGGATGGATGTGATGAAGTTACTATGAGACTTTTCTGATAAGAAGGGAAACAAGTGACAGGCAGTGCTGCCTGCTCTGCTCATCCCGTTGGGTCTCCTTGAAGAAGTTGGTTTCGCTTCTGAGCAAGGATACCAAAGAGAGCAGAGGGTAAGCAGGGAAACTACAAAATAAACATCTTCTGCCTCTAGCAACAGATTGTGTCTGAAGTTTGTTCCAACACTGAAAGCCCTTTCTGTTTTGCTCGCCTGAGAAACGTGCCCTGGAAAATTTCAGCCCGAATGGAGCTTACAACCTTCCAGTCTGTCCAGCAGCCAACTTGAGAGCGTTTCCCAAGCATCAAAAATCTTGTCTGCAAGAGCTGAAACCAGGTTTCTTGTGTGCCCAGTCCCTGGCGATGTTGCAGGCTCAGGATACGCTTTGGACATCTTGAACCCGACAGCTGAAGAACGGGACACTGTTCATGGCAGAAGACATCCCAAAGGCTTGTGTCTCCTTTTTTTTTTCGGTACCTGGAGGCTGCAGGGAATCACCTACCGAGTGCCAGACCACCTGGACCTCCAGTCCCTGCACACCCCAAATTTCCAGCCCCAGCAGGTTTCTTTTGGGCATTTCCAGGATGTTTTTGGCTTCCAAGTGTGATATGAGAACAGGACCCTGAGCTTGGCCTTGACAAAGAAATCCTTGACTTTTAAATTAAGGTTTTGAATGTTTTCACTGCTTGTAGAAGGTCCAGTCTGGAATCCATCAAGTGGTTCAGGTTGGCTTTGATGGGGGATGTAAATGCCCCTGAGACTTACTATCACATCCTAAATGGAGTATCACGGAAGTCCAAAGTATCAGGGTCAGAAAGTCTGTTTCCTAGGCCAAATCCTGGGGTTTTCATCTTTTATCAGCCCCGTTCAAATTCCAAGGGCCAAGTAAAAGTGAGGCCCCAGAAAGTGTCCCTTTAACAGGCTGACAGTTGAATGCTCTCTGGAGTGCACAGCCAGCTCCCACTGGAGCGTTTCGTACTCCTTTTACACGCTATTAGAGATCAGAACCTGTATCAGTTACACCGAAATCCACTTACTCAGCCACCCGATAAATCGCGAGCGTGCTGTGTTGGGACCACGCCAGCGAACAGACTCAGGCTTTGGCACAGTTCACTTCGGGGACTCAGAACAACGCTTTGTCTGTTCCTGCAAGGTCTGTTCAGAGCAGGCACCTGGTGCTGGCTCCCAGCCCCTCGATGCAGGTGTGAAGGGGCATTTCCGATGGCTGTCCCGCTGTGTGGTCCTTCCCGTGGCTCCGGCTTGCCTCTCGCTGCTCTGCTCCGGCTGCTTAATGAACACACGTTGGATTTAAAACCTGGTTTTGTGCCGTGCTGAGTTTGGAAGCTGTTCATCATGTTCGGCTCAGTTCTCACGTACAAGCTTTAGGGTGGTTTTGATTTATAAAGACTCACTAACTACTGAGAGAAAAAAAAAAAAAAAAAAANAAAAGGAAAAAAAAATATCTCTGGAAGGTTATCACTAAAACCAGCTCAAAATCGTCTGGGTCTCTGCACGGCAAATTAAGGCTAATGGGCCGAAGTCAGCTCGATGCAATGTCAGTGATGTGGGGTTACACCAAACAGGACAAAGACAAAAGAGAAGCAAACATCAGACTATCCACACGTTCCCTATTAAACGTTGTAGAGCAGGGCAAGGCGTGAAATACAAAGGGCAAGGCTCCAGCGGAGCAGGGCACGGGCACACGGGCAATGATGCGCCTGAGCAAGGCTGGCCCAAAACCAAACCTCCCTCTGCTCCTGCCTGGAACCCGGTCAGCTGTTGCTTCAGTCCGTTTGGCTGCTGCTTCTTGATGGCACGTAAGGATTTTGGTCCATCCTGGCTGTAGGATGCTTCAATTGAAAATCTCTCTTTCCACGGAAGCTTCTGAAGCGCCTGGTTGCAGCGGTTCAGCGCGTATTTGCCTTCCTCCTTCCATATCTGTTTGTTTATTTTTTTTTTAAAAAAAAGCAAAACAAAAGCTCTTTCTCCATGGGATCCGACAGCTTACTCGCAGGGTTGCTTTTGATGCTGTGATGTTATTTGAACAGGCGTGGTGAGAGATTTGTGACATATTTACAAGTGCTTCCCTGTAGTCAAACTCATAAATTGTAATTACAGCCATGCTAACTAGCCATAACCCCATTAAAAAAACAACGCTGCACACATTTGCCAATCATTGCTATAAAAGAGCAAGAAAACTGACTTAACATCCTTCCCAGCCCGGGAGAGAAATGTTTATGTGAAATGGAGACGGAGCATGAAAAAGAAAATATTCTCTATTCTTAATAAGAAGATAGAAACCAAACTACTTTAATGTCGTTTGTCGGCTTGATTATTCACATTCCTGTCATAGGGGGAGAGATAAACTGGCGTGTAAATCCGCTGGGGTGCTGGTAGGGGGTGGAATATCAGAAACATCTTATTGACTCTGAGCTGCATGGAGCGGCGCAGTCATCGCCCCGGGAAGGCTGCGGATGCACCGCTGGCTGGAACGCAATAAGCTGATGGAAAGGGAGAGCAGCACGGCTGCGGGAGCAGAGCAGAGAGCTGGGGGTTCCCCCTCTGCCCTGATTTCTGTGCAGCTCTCTGTCGGGCCAGGTCCTGCTTTCCCATGCGTTACCTGTGCTGCAACCTGGGAGCACATCTGCCTGCTGGCCCCTGCACCACCGCTGCTCATGGGGGTATTTTCAGGCTCTTAGAGGATGAAATATCCTCTATATCCCCCATGGACAGCATGATGCACATTATGAGCTGCAAACACAGTGTGGGTGGTTTTCAGCAGGACTCCAACCCCAGGCAGCCCCAGCACCCTTGTGCCCACAGCCTGAGCATCCCCCATCCTGAGCATCCTCCGTCCTGAGCATCCCACAGCCTGAGCATCCTCCGTCCTGAGCATCCCACAGCCTGAGCATCCTCCATCCTGAGCATCCCCCATCCTGAGCATCTCCCATCCTGAGCATCCCCCATCCTGACCATCCCCCACCCCGCCCATCCTCCATCCTGAACATCCCCCATCCTGAGCATCCTCCATCCTGAGCATCCCCCATCCTGACACCTTTCCTCTTTCCCCCGCAGCATGATGGAGTATTCGCTGGATGGACACAACGTGAGCTTGTCTGCCATTCGCACCGTCCGGGTACTTCGGCCGCTACGAGCCATTAACAGGGTCCCAAGTAAGTAACACCTTCATCCACAGCCGGCTGCGGCTCAGGCTCTGCTGGGCTCACCCCCGGGGAAAACCGGGGGGCTAAAGCCACCCCAGCTGGCTCTCTGTGTGCCAAGCCTTGCATTAGTCATCTGCTCTCCTGCTGCTGAGAGCAAATTCATTTATTCTCATTTTTAACGGCCAGTTAGAGATCATTTATTATGATTATCAGTGTCAGTAAAGAGCACGGGAGGAGATTTTACACCTGGGGGAGAAGCACATTTTTGTGGCTGTTTCCCAATGTTTTTGTGAATGTTCAACTCTTTGCTCGTGGTGTAAAGTAAATAACAAAGTTCCTGTAAAGAAAGGGAAAAGGTCAGTTCTAAGAAGGACCTTCTCACCCTGGGTGGGTTCGTTTTCCCCTCTCAGCTGTTTAAGGATTCTCCGTTTCTTTGTGTTGGGGATTAGAAGCGCAGCAGCCTCCGTTGCTGGTAAAATACACGGAGGGGTTGGCTGTCGCGCAGAACAAAATTGGGTTCATCCGTGATAGAAAGTTCAAGTGGCCCCTAAATCCATTTTCAAGTGGCTTCAGCTGCTTGTCTTCTAAATCCAATTTGAAAGATGAACCAACACGTTGAAATAATTTCCTGCCGGAACCAGCCGTCTGCTGAGCGAGCCTTTGCAAGGTGCTAATTTCATCGCGCTTTCGTCATTTTTGAACCAAAATCTGCTCAATTCAAAATGCGTCGCCGTTGTATGAAAATCATAGAGGTTTCTTGCAAAAAAAAAAAATCCTGTTCTTTTTGATAGCACATTTGAATGACACAGCCCCACCAGTCCTCGCGGAGCATCCTGCCGGTATTAATTGCCCATCGTGTCGGCACATCTAGGGAGAGCAAAACAAACTCCCCCAGAAGGGTTTTGGTTCCAGTACCTCAGATGAACGTGTAGGGGAACAGATGGACGTTTACGTAGAGAAGACTTTGAAGTTTCTCTCTGAGCTCAAATTCTTCAGGATTTTTCTTTTTTTAAAAAAAAAATAAATCTATAAATTCGACAGTGACATCACTAGACGTTAAAAACAAGACAAAAAGAAACATGAGGCTAAAAGGGACCAAGAAACCCTCCAGAGCTTTGTTTTCCTAGTGAGGTTTTGTTACCAGGGTTTCGGAGCAGCCCGAAAGCACAACACAGTTTTCCTCCGGGATTTTGAGCTCTGTGGCCTTGCGGGGACGGGGACAAGCAGAGGGACACTGGCATGTGCTCGGCCTGGAGCCCCGTTGGGTTTCAGGCTGGGGCGAGGATCAGGCTCGCTCTGGTTGTTTAAATCCACGAAGCCCTTCGTAGCCCTCCCTTGGAACAGTGGGAGCCTCGAGCTGGGATTCAAGCGGGCTGAGAGCAGAAGCCGGGGGAATTTGAGGATTTATGTGCCTGTGAAACCGAGGCCGAGGGATCCAAACGCCTCCAAGTCTAGGTGAAATGTCCGGGTCCAGCTTGTATTTTCCTTCCTTAGGAGTCTGGTATGGAAGCTTTGAAGTAAGCCTTTTCGGCTGTCTTCTGCTGCACTTGCTGCTTTGATTTTTGATTTTTTTCAAAAGATGAGCGATAGAAAATCTTCAGTGTTTTGTTAATAGCACGTGAGATTAAATCCAAAGAGCCTGATCCACGTTTGGGGTTGAGTTGCCCGGGTTGACCCACAGCTGGGCTGGTCTTAAACGCTACCAGTGTCTTGAACAAGCGCCAGAGCAGGATTAGTATGCTTAGAAATATCTGGGTTCCTGGAGGACAGATAATCACAGGCATGTTTATGAGACACTAACTCCATCCACTTTTAATATCGGCGCTTTCACACTTTCAGACTGATAGAATCCAGGGTCTGCAGAGAATGGATGGCAACAACCCTCTCTTTTTTGTATTTTTGCAGTTTCTGTCAATAGGAGAGTTACATTTCTAGTCTTTCATCCGTGGGGATGCTATAGGTGGGCTGGGGGATCACCTCGGCTGCCCACCCACCGCCACAGCAGGTCCCGCTCAGCCCTGTCCCTGCTGTCCCCAGCACTGGGACAGCAACACTCCCCCGTCTCCCGTGCTGCTGGCAGGAGCGGGGTTTTCAGCTCGGTGGCAGTCGCAAAAGGACATCGAGCAGATACAAATTACGGCTGGGTCAGAAGAGACAAACCAGGCGTTCAGTCGCAGGCACAGGGGAAGCAGGGAGCCATGAGAAACAGCCCGGCGATTTATCCCCGTGATGCCTGGGCACTTTCCTGGGTTCCAGCCAGTGCTGTTAGCTCCTTGCTTCCAGGCACAATAAATTCACCCACAAGATTATTTCATTTTTATTTTATTTGTTAAGAAAAGAAAGGAGAACCCCAGCCAATAAAAACATCATCTCTATTAGAAATTATTCCTTGAAAATGACTGGAAAAACATAATTCCTGCGATTTATACGTTTGGCAGGGGCTGTAGTTCGGGTGGGTTTTTTTTAGTAGCGGTCACTTGTTTTTTCAAATCGATTTCACTGCTTTATTTTTATTTTTCTACTATGTGGTTTAAACTGGGCATCACATGGAATGGGAACAAAAAGAAACCCTGATCCTTGTTTCAGCCTAACCGATGCTCATGGTCTTTTCCCAGGGCACATCTGACTTTCTGCTGCGAGCCCAGAGCACGCTTAGCGGATAGTGAACAGATGGATTCAATCTCGAGAACGATGCCACTAAACAACCCAAAATACCAAAAGTAGCTGAGCGTAAAAAAGTTGTCTGGCACGGGGAGATAAATTTTAACCATTTTTGGAAAAAAGAGAGCGAGGATATTAGTGAGAGTGGGGGGGAAAAAAAAAAAGAAGCAAAGCCCAGCATCGTCTTTCCAGTGGGAATTCAGTGAGTCTTTTCTGCTTTTCCAAAGATAGATTTGCAAGGGCAGTGCAGCGGGATGAGCTTCTCAGGGGGCTCTACGATGACAGCACGTGTTGGAAACACGCATTACGAAAACCAAACCCCCATTTTCCTCAAGCTCCGGGGTTGCCCCTGCACTTGGAGCAGAGTCCGGTGCTGTCCCCATGGGTGGCACCGGCGTTGCGGTTTCGGCGGGTGGCAGGGATGCTGGCCAGCATCCCACACCACCCGCGGCGCTTGCCGATGGAGCCTGGCTGCCAACACCGTGTCCCTTCCCCACAGAGTGGCACTGGCGCCGGGGTGGCACGGGGCCGGGGTTTGGAGGGCAGCCGGCGGGGCTGGTACGGGGCTGGGCGCCAGCATCGCAGCAGCTCCTCCGGAGAGGCATCTGCTGCCGGCGCCAGCAGCGGGGAGCCGTGACCGAGCCAAGATGCAGCTGGGCACGGAGACCTTGCAAGGCTCTTGCCCTGGGATGCAGAGGTTATTACTCACACCTAATTATTTATTAGCGCAGACGTCTTGGCCGGGGCGGTGTATCCACTCGTGCCGTGCTGACAAGGTGATGTCGGCTCCGGCACTGCTTGGCTGGGTTGCGTTTCCGCTGGCAGAGCGACACGAGGAGAGGGGTGAAGTGGGAGAGGCAGCGGGCATGGCTTGGGAGCTGGCGGAGGGACGAAACCCACGTGGAAATTGGTGGGGAAGGAGAGACTGCGTCAGTGTAAATGCCGCGTGCTGTTCCGGTGGGATGACTAATGGAGAGCAGCATCCTGCTAGGGGAAATGGAGGGAGAAAAAGCTCTACACAGGCGGGAAAAGGTGTTTGCAGAGCAGATTTTAGTGGGATAAAATGCCTCCAAAGGCAGGAGTGTGACCGTACCCAGCAGCCACACTGATTTCCACCATGTCATAAACGTGAGCACTGCTCTCTGCTGAGCGCCAAGCTCCCAACGCTCGGTTTCTGGTTTTATTCTTTCCTATAATTTAACATTTGCCTTTGTCTCTTCCTCTTTTCATTAGTTCTCCCCTCATCAATTATCAGCTGTTGAAATGATGGCTGGTCGGTGTCTCAGAGGTTCGTTTAACCTCTATTGAACTGCTGAGCTGCAAGTCGTTATTCCCTTTTTATTCCCATTCGAAGGTGCCCTGATGTTTGAGACAGGGCAGCCCCCCGGTGCCAGCCCCGTCCCTGCCTCCTTCCCCAGTGTCCCCTGGGCAGTGATGCTGGGAGCACACTGGACAGAGATGCAAGGGTTAGCTGAGGCTCTGCAAGGTTGTCTCATTCCTCAATCTTATTTATGGAAGGAAGATCTAGCACAGAAATCAACATTTCCCTGGCATTGAAGGTGCTGGGAGAGCCCCTGTTCTGCCCCCGGGTTCACCGGGAGCCTTGCAGAGATGTGGAACCGGCTGGGAAGGTCCCCAGCAGGAGGAGGGGAAGGGAGCAGAGCTGAGAGCTTTGCTTAGAGGAAGAAACATTTACATCCTGCTTTCCCCCTTTAAAAAAAATAATCTCCTGCCTCCCCTGCTTGGCAGCCCTGCAAGCCTTGGAGCATGAATAGCTGCTGGTGGTGGGCAGCGAGGAGAGGAGACCCGCGGATAAGGAGTTGTCCGGGGAGGATGCCCAGCGAGCCGCCGCAGCTATCATCCTACACAGGGCTCTGCATTGTTCAGGGGAACAATTTGTGCGATTCGTGAGAGATGCTCAATATGTTTGTAAATATGTATTTTGACAATTTCTCCTGAGGCTGATGGTTTGCGGGGGCGTTTCTCCAGGAAAGACTCTTCTAGCTCTGCCCATGTTTGCTTGCTGTTGAGTGCTCCATTACTGAAAACATCTGAAAATCCCACTCTTAAGCCCACCCTTTGGAGACAGGCTGTCTGTTCCCATGTGCTGCTAAGCCTTCTGCACTCTGTACCTTCCTTTTCAGCCTCAAGGTCTAGGGGAAGACATAACCATCCCGATTCCTCTGCCCAGGAAGCGCTGGCTGCATGGCCAAGCCCAAGAGCAGGTGGAATCGGTGTGGCTTTGGTGCTCTCCCCATCCAAGGGCTCCTCTAACCTGTTTTTCTCCTTCTCCCCACAGGTATGCGAATACTCGTCACCCTGCTGTTAGATACTCTGCCTATGTTAGGCAACGTCCTCCTCTTGTGCTTCTTTGTCTTCTTCATCTTTGGGATTGTCGGTGTGCAGCTCTGGGCAGGGCTGCTGAGAAACAGGTGTTTCCTAGACAGGAATCTTGCAATGTAAGTATGGCAAAAAGATCTCTTACCTTTCCTTCCTTTTTCCCTGCCGGAGAACCTCCGGGGTCAGCAGGGTTAGTGTCCAGCCGCGGTGCAGCCAGGGCCAGCCCCAGCAGCACGTGGATGGAGCACGACGTGGCCGTGCCACACAGCTGCGACGGCAGCTCTGGATGGGGCTGTTGACTTGGGTTCACAAGGTTGTTGGCTTCAGGAGACTCTGAGTCAGGATATTTTCTTTTTGTATGAAAACCCCCCACTTGTCAGTAAGTTGAGGGTTTGGAGTGGCTTTCTCGTGTTTTTCTTCTGCACATGAAGGACAAGGATGGTAGTGGTTCGCATTATCTCTGTCTGAGGAAGCTGAATCCCTGACTCTGGGAATTTGAGGATTTAGAACAAACAAAAACATGAGAGCTCTCCTAAAATTGCCAGTTCCCAGAGCTGTCCAGGTCTGGGAGGTCACCCAGCGTACCACACCACCTGGCAGCAGGTTGGTGCACCATGGAAATGCTGCTGAAACACACAAATAAATCTTTGGAGGTGTATTCAGATAAGAAGTTTGATGTGAAAGGCATTAAAGACGCTTGTACACCACTCTCAGTCCGGCACTGGCACTGGGGATGGGCAGCACGTTTCACCACCTGCTCTTTTTGATGCAAACTTTAGTTTTGGTTCTTCTAAGCTGGGCAGTTGCATGGACCAGCATCCCTGCCAGGTGCTGAGGGTGCTAATAAGCCTTAATTACCCTGATGAGCCTCACCTAGGACCCCACCCACAGCCTGCCGGGGGCCCAGGAGCTCTCTTTAAGCTCAGACTGTGGCTCTTAGCCCTGGCTTGAGCTGTGCTGTTGGTGTCTGTCTCCAGATCTTTGTTTCTGGTTTCTTTGGCTCCTGCCTGTTTACCCTGGATCTGGTTCATCACTTGCTATATCTGGGGCTTTGAAAGGACCCTGCTGCCAGCCCTGGGTTCTGCCTACTGGGTTCAGCCTCTGTCTGTGCTGGTGGCACTGGGATGACCCTCGGCTCCTGGCTCATCTCCTGCCATGGGCCAGTCCTGCTCTCACTGGTCCCCAGCAATCCCTCGGCACAATACTGAGCTTGGGCTGTTCTGCACCTGCCCCTTCAGAGGTGCAATCGCAGGATCTTTGAATGGTTGGGTTGGAAAGGACCTTAAAGATCATCCAACCCTCCTGCCATGGACAATGTGAGGACATCCCTTAAAACCCACCAGCACAACAGATCAAAGCTAAGCCCAGCCTGGGAGTTCGAGTGGAAACAGGAGGTCTGCCTGGGAAAAGCCTTCCGAAGGGCTCCTGTCAGAGACTGCTGGAGATGTCGGTGGCTCAGAGGTGAGGAAATGCCCCAGACCAGCTAATCAGGGCAACTCTGGGTCTGTAACAGAAGATAGAGCCTGTAATTATATCTGTGTGTAATCATCTGCAGCCTACAGCTTGCATTGTGTCTGGAGGACAAGCAGAGATTATCTCTCAGCTCCACCCCACGTCCTGCTCCTGCCTCTCACTGATTAGTCCCGTGGCTTTCGGCTCTCTGTGCTGCAGAGCATCCCTGATGGCGCTTACTCATCCCATCAGAGATGCTGAAAGGCAGAAAATCGATGACTCTGACACATGTGTGCTTCTGCTCCTGCATCTTGATGCTCCAACCTTGCCAGCTCTCTCCTGCACCCATGGTGGGTATTTGCTGGTTGCCGAGACCTTCTGTCCCTCAGAGTAACCCCTGAGCTGGCATTTCAAAGCCCAGGAGAGGAGCTAAAGCCGTGCTGGGGTGTTCCTGTTGCACGGGGCAGGCACAATGTGTGGGCAGTGCTTTGGGCGCAGGGAAGGCAGAGCTGTAATTAGCTTCCGCGAGTCCCTCTCATCTCTCAGACCAGGTTTCTCAAATGCTGTGTGATTTCCTGCAAAGTGAAGCTTTGAAAATTAACCCCAGGGGAAACGTTTGCTAAGTAGAGATATTAAGCAGCCCAGGGAAAGCGGTCTGTTACGCAATGGCCATTAGCAGCATCAAAGGCTGTGCAGGATTTTCTTATCAGGGTCTTGATCCTGGTCACTGAAGGCAAAATCAGGCTCCGTGTGCTAAGCCTCGGGACCTGCATTTGAAGAGGCAGGAGGTTTATGAGGGATCTTCTGCTGCCTGCAAGACAGCGTGGAGATAGAGAAAAAGTCAAGCCCAAGGCTGGATTGGAGAGGGTCCATCAGCCTGTCCTCATGCTCCATCACTGTGCTGGAGAGTCCTGTCCGTCCCTCCCAGGGAGAGCTGCCAAAGAGAACAAACCCAGCAACAAAACCTGCACATGGGGGATGTGGGGTTAAAGTTCAGCTTTGGTTTTGGTTAGGAGTAAACAGAACAGAGCTGTGCAGGGAAGGGGGAGTGAGATTCTGGTTATTTAGTTTTGTTTGCTAAGTCCCACTAAATCCCAATGTTGTTGTCCTCAGTCTAAACTAATGTTTACCAGCCCTTCAGCAGGCTGTGAGGGGCTGGAGCAGAGGTGGGTGCACTGGGTGCCTGGGTTGGGGCTGAGCAGACGGTGGTCCTGGGTCCGATTTTCCTTACAGCCCCATGGAGGGGAAGAACCTGAGTTACTAGCAGGACTCACCTTGGTGGTGGTGTCAAACCCTCCCAGGCGAGAACAGACCAGCTTGAAAGCAAGAATGAGCATCTGAACACGATCCAGGGTGCCAGGCAAGGAAGGGTCACAGCCCCAAAGGTTTTCTGGAGTAAAGCAGGTGTAAGTGAGCACAGAGACCAGTGCTTTAAATAGAGTTTCTTACCTGCTGCACGCTGCTTTGCACGCTCGCTGCCAGCCGCTTTCTGGGCCATTCAATTTTACAGCAGGTGTCAGTGGGAAGAAGTGGCTTTGATTTTGCCATCATTCTTCTTCCTGTTGAAACTTTTTCTTTTAAATCCCCCTTGAAAGTTGGCTGTTTCCAGTAAAGAAACTATTTTTAAATACAGGACATTCTGATAAAAATTTGGGGACTTCTCTGAGGTGGCCTGGAAATATCTGCTTTCACTCTGGCTTTGAAAATTGCACTGTTGCAATGCAAAATCCTGCTTGAAGGAGGTTGTTTTATTAAGGACTCTCTTTTAGGAGTGACTTTGAAGGAATTACAGGCACTTACTGGGCTCTTAAAGTAGCAACTTGGCAAGCAATGAACTTGTGGGAGTGGGTCACTGCTGTTCGGGACATGTGAGAAGCTGTCACTCCCCGGCCAGCCCTGCAGACCAGAGTGATGCTCCAGGGGTCTCTGGTGGCTCAGATGCTTCTTGAACCTGCCAAGGAGCTCGCTGGCCAAACTGCCCTTCCCCTGCCACGGAGCAGCAGTGCCAGGATGGTCTCCACTGCTCCGTGAGCCAGTGCAGGAGATCCCCGACAATGGAACTGGAGGGGGAATTCCCCAAGGGCTTTTTTTGGTTGGTCTGGTGTGAGAGAGGAAGGCTCAGTACACATGCGTGGGAAGGGCAAGCGAAGCCAGCGGTTTATCTGGTTTATCTGTACGATCGCCAGGATGTGTGTCTCCCCCGTACAGCCCCTCTGGCTCCCTCCTGCCATCATCTCTGTAAATAAAAGACTTGGGTCACCCCCAGCTTGTCTGGGTTGTTGCTGCTGGGGCTGCTGCTCCTTGTGTGTTGTTACGCAGGGAAGTGTTTTATCCCTCGTGGAGCCTTTTAAGGAACTCTGTGGGTTGGAAGCAGGAGAAGGGAGAAAGCTGTGAAGTGCTTTGTATTTACCTAATGCTGCAGGACAGTTGTAATGTGAGCACTTCAGTCTTAATTAACTCTGTACCTGCTTGGCAGTGTACTGCCTTTGGCTTTTGTAGAGCTGTGAGAAGGTGCATGCAGCCAAGGCAGACAGCTCGGAGTCTGAAAGGTGCTTCAGAGTTCTGCATAACTGCTCGTTCTGGCATTGCTCTGTGCTGCGACCACGTTGGCTTGTCAGCAGGATTCCCTCCAGAGAGCAGCCTCCTCTTGGAGGGAGCAGATCCTGCTTGGTGCTGGGTTTTCTCCTCCTTTTCCCTTTCCTCGTCTGCTCCTCGGAAGGCTGAAGCAGGATTGTTCTCAGCTCAACAACTCCAGCAGTTGTGGATGGTGTCCAGCATGGGATGGTTGTGCTGGGAGGACAGAGCCTGGGGTGAGATGGAACAGAGAATTGTTCAGCCTCCTTTGACATGGGAGAGAACGGCTTTCCTGCCCCACTGCTGTCCTTCCTGCACGTGAACGTGCCCGGGGAGAAAGGGAAATAAATTGCAAAGCTGCTGTAAGCCCAGAGAAAGATGTGCACTGGGCAGCTGGCCGAGAAAGGGGTGTTAATCCTTTCTAATGTGATAACAAGATCCATTCTGGGGCTTAGTTTCTAGTGTCTTTTCCCTAGAGCACAAGGGTGTCGTGATTAGCGGATTCATTACCATTAATAAGTTATTTGGACTATCCCTGTTGGCAAGTAATAAGTCAGATTGACCTTTCCTGCACGTGGAGCTAGACGGTCTTGGCAGAGCCAATTCATTTATTTTGTGGATATTGGGGATTCCCTCATTCTGCAACACTGTTGTTGCTCATTCTTGCTCTCCTTCCTTCTTTCCCCTTTCTGGTTTTGCCAGCAAGGGTCATCAAGCAGAGGAATGAGAAAAAGGTCTTAAATTTGCCCTGCTTGCTGTCGGTTGGTGTGTCCCTTCTCCACTGTCCTCGGTGGTGGCAGAGCACCATACAGGTGTGGGTCCCTCCCAGATGCTCGGAGTGTCTCTGTGCCCGGGGCAGACATGGAAGAGGGAAAGGCTTGAAGAGGGCTGGGCAGAAATGGGTCCCTGTGCCACTGATTTCAGCCTGTCCTAAGAAGGACTTCCTTTTAGTTTCTAAATTATTTTGGGGACAACTGCAAAGATCAGCAAGGTAGAGGGAGGATGAAATCAGGCAGCCAGCAGCAGAACCAAATCAAGCTCCATCCACCCTTTGCAGTCAAGCTGTGCTTTGTTCTCATGGTTTTCTTTTCCTCCCACATCCACCAAAGTGTGTTGTTCCTTTGGCTCTCCAGAGGTTTTGTGTCCGGATCTTCTCGATGCAGCTTGTGAGATCCCAGCCCAGGGCTCTGTGTCTGCAGGCACTATTTCTCCTTCAGCCCAAGGCTTCCTAAATGGTGACTCACAGGCAACGTGCAGCCTCTCAGATCTGTGCATGTCGTTCTTCAAGGACCACAGTTGCAATGTGGTGTGAATAGAGAAGCGGTGCTGGGAAGGGGGATTGGTCCCGTAGCTCCCCAGCCTGGTTGTGTTCCCTACCTCCAACGATACTGGCTGTGTAGGCTCCAGCAGAACTGGCTGGCACGCTGCTCCCTGGCTAGCTGTGTCCCCATCCAGCTGCCCCAGCTGGGGTGGGCACATTGGGACAGCAGAGATCAGCTCTGGGGCCTGAAATAAAGATGATTAGTCTGGGACTGTGACCATGGAGTCCTGCAGCTGGGAGGGCAGGCAGCTGCGGAGTCGCGGGTGGCACTGAATGTTGTGTATATCGTGCCGTGGTGGGAGAGGCAGCTCACGAGGGAGCTCGGGTGTGAGGTCGGAGCGGAGCATCACGCTGATGCATCAGCCCTTCTGTCTGAGCCCTTCTTCCATGGTCAGTGTTGTTGGCACAGGGATGTGCGTGTCTGCAGTCGAACACAAAACTGCTCCCGGGAAAGGAGCTTGTGCAGCCATAGCCGCTAATTACACAATCATCCCTCCAGATGGTCTGTCTCCTTCTGTAAGTCCAGCTTTGCTCTGGGTAGAATCCTAATTACACTGGCCCACGAGCTGCCATGTGCTGAGCCTTCCCGTCCTGCCTGCTGCCAAAAGGTGTTGGTGAGCAGGAAACTCCTGCTGCTGGGGGTGTGGTGGGGTGTTGCTTCCATAAGTTTGGGATGAGTTTCACAGCTCCAGCTGCCTCCGGAGCAAGTTCTCCTGGATGGTCAGTTGTAGTTTGGAAGAGTACATCACTGGAGTAGCACATCCAGATCGAAGAGCCTTGGTCAGCACTGTTTAAAGGGGGAAAAAGAAAGAACAAGAGATGTTCCCAAGATCACATGGGGTTGTTGCAGGGCTGGGAGTTCAGTGTGTAGTTTTAGGGCTGCAGGTTACTGTCTGAGGCTCGCCTCTGTGTCTGTCTCTGCTGCAAGCACCAGGTTTGGGCTTTGAGCTGTCCAAACAGACGAAGTTTTGAGTTTGCATGGCTTGTAATGTCAGGGATTTGAGAACTGCAGAGATCTGTTGAGCCTGAGCTGGAGGTCCGGGTGCTTTGATGAGAAGGTACCAAATGAGAGCTCTGCTGCCATCATCTTAGGGATGATGGCAGCCTTGAGTAGCTCTTTGCTTGTAAAAGTCCTGGTCCCACAAGAGTCCTGGTTTCAAGAGTGCTGAAGCNACCAAATGAGACCTCTGCTGCCATCATCTTAGGGACTTAGGAGTAGCTCTTTGCTTGTAAAAGTCCTGGTCCCACAAGAGTCCTGGTTTCAAGAGTGCTGAAGCCACCCCTGGGGAAGCCAGTCATACCCCAGCATCCTGTGGCCGTGCTACTTTGCTGGGTCAGACAGTGCACAGTGTAGTCCAGACTTGGGGGTTTTAGACCCTTGTCCCCACCACAGGGTGTGGAAATGATCCCAGTGTCCCATTGAAAGATTTCAGAGCTACTGAGCACCTGCTATTGAGTTCCGTGGGAGGAGGCTAATGAGACATGCACCCTTGGCCTCTCAAACCTGGGGGTTTTAGAAGAAAAAGTCCTTCCTGAGGCTGGTGGGGCTGGCATGGCTCTGCCTGGGGCTGTGTCCTGTTGCATGGAGGTGCAGGCTCAGGCAGGCACTGTGGCTGTAAGCAAAGATGTCCAAGGTGTGGTGGGGTCCCCATCACATTTGAGGGTACAGGAGCCCTTTGGATCTGAACTGAGCCCCTCCGCATACCCACTAAGGCCAAAACAGAGCTGCTGGGGCTCTGCCTGCCGCTTGTGAGTTAGAAGTCACTCCTCAGGCATCTCTTCTCCTCCTCCCTCTGTTTCTTCTCTCAAGTTCCCCAGCTGTCTTTGCCAAAGTCTGTAGCTTTCCCAGACACATCCCTGTGCCTTGGTGCATTTTTATCCTTTGCAAGCCTCCGTAATACCTGGCTCCGTGTGACAAACTCTGCTGGTTGTAGTATCTGATCTTGTAGCAAACACCACGCTAGCGCAGCACTCAGCCTTTTATTCAGTTTGATTTATATGGAAATTTCCTCCAAGTGAAACCAATATGTGGGAGGGGAAGGAGAAAGCTTTTAGGCAGTCTTGGAGGAAAAAACACTTTTCAAGTTTTTCTTGTCTCTTGAACCTGAGGCATAGAAACTGGGAAGAAGATATTACAGTTTTGTCCAGGTGTGGGAACAGTGTGCAGCGGGAGGGGAATAGCTGGTGAATACATTTGATCCCCAGTGACCAATGCCCAGCTCTACTGTTGCCTATTCCTGAAGCTGGGTGCACCCTCAACACCCATCTCAAGTAATTCACTGATGGAGGAGAACCAAATACCCCAGGAAAGTTGTTCAGGGTTAATTTCCCCTCAGCTCTGCCCTGCTGCGATTGCTCTCTCCTTACAGTGCGGTTGCTGAGTGACTCCTGCTTGAGTCAAGGGTTTTGGGGAGCAATTTCAAGCAATTGCATGGAATAACACTAGTTTGGCAGTCATCAAAGCCAAGTTTATTCAATAGTTGGGTACATTCAGAAACAGATAAAAATATAGCTGTCCTGTCTTGAAAAATTACCTGCTTATCTTCTGCCCACATCTTGCTCGATCATATAATTTGTGTTGCCTTTTCCCTTATCTGCTGACTGATTATGTAGCATCTTAGATCCCCGCAGCTCAGAACACAGCAGATAAAGTCTGCTCTAGGGCTTTGCACCTTCGCATTTTGAGCCCTGCTTCAGCAGTGCGAGTGCAGGTGGGTTTCACTGATGCTAATCAAACAGCGTGAGAAGTCCTGGGCTCTGTTTGCTCGCTCATCTGCCCCAGAGCACAGTTTGGGAAGAAAGGCGCATCCCTGCCACGCTGCAATTAGAGCACTTGCTTATCTCAGCTGTAACAGAGCCATAAACCTTATCCAGGCCAGTTAAATCAGATATGCAGCACGCATGCAGTTCCCCTTCCTGTGGGCTCTTTCTTTTATGTAAGTACAGACGGAATTGGAGATGGCATGTGACTGGGTCTCTCCTTGTTAAAGTTCATCCCAGAGAGATGCTGAGGGGCAAATTTATTGGAAAGCTACTTTGCCGTCAGCTTTTCTGAAGCATGTTCTGAGCATCAGAAGAGCTGTCTTAAAATCCTTAGATGGAAACAAAAAGATTTTTGGTAAGCACCTGGCCTGCTGGGATTTTCCTCTCTGTACCCTCTCATTTCAGCTTTCAACTGCTCTGTTCGCTTGGGAAAGCTCAGGCTGAGCTTTAACTGAAAGATCAGTGGTGCCTTACAGGATGCTGTGAGCAAAAAGCTTTGTAGACAAAGGTAGGGGTTGGTATCTCAGCTGTGGCTTTCTGTCCCCAGTCTGATAGGGCTGAAGGGCGCAGGAGAAACAACACACCCAAACAAGGCACAAGAACCAGTGCCTTTTACTGCTGCTGAAACAAGGATTGCATCGTTTGTTCTCATCCTTCTCTTTTCCTCCCCCCTCCAGGACATACAACCTTACCTTCCTGCATCCGTACTACCGGACAGACGAAGCGGAGGAGAACCCGTTCATCTGCTCATCGCACCGTGAGAACGGCATGCAGAAATGCTCCAACATCCCAAACAGGAAGGAGTACAAGGTGGAGTGCACCTTGAGCATGGACTCCTACACCCCCAGTTTATACAACCCTGACTTCAGCAGCAGGAATGCCTGCATAAACTGGAACCAGTATTACAACGTATGCATGGCCGGGGACGTAAACCCCCACAACGGAGCTATCAATTTTGATAATATTGGATATGCCTGGATAGCTATTTTTCAGGTAGGAGTCTCCTAAAGATTTTTCTATTTCTTTTCATTTTGTCACTTTTTTGCTTGGAAAGATGTTGATAGATGCCTCAGAGGATGGAATTTGCTTGCACCTGGGTGAAACAGCAAATAAAGACACATCGAGTAAATGAATCTGACAATAACCTGCGCAAATGTTCCAAGAGACTGTTTGGAGACAATAGCCATTTTTCAGTGCGTTGTAGAAGAGGGGGAAAATACTTCGAGGCAGAAAAAATTATGGCAAGTTCTAGCACTGCAAATCAGACCTGGATAAATCCAGGGATTTTTTTTGAGAGTTAGGGTCTTTGTTTATTGCTGTAGTATCAGGAAATGGAGAGTGTTGTCCAAGTCCTTAAGCAAGACTTAATGTCATTCTAAAATGTAGGAACTAGCTCGATGCCATGGTTAGGGCTTGATTCTAGAATTACAAGGTTATACCAGTTAGCATGGTGTGCTGGAGGGGGGAAGAAATAATCCTGATGGTTTGTTCTGGCTGGAATAGCTGTGAGGAGATAATATTCACATGGAATTTGAGTTTCTCTTGATCCACACCCATACAGCTCTTCACCAGAGACCAAAGTTCTTCTGGCTCAGACTGGAGGAGCCTTTACAGGTGACAAACACTCCAGCAACTGAAGCATTTTCAAAGCATTCGTAGCTTTGAAACATTAGATGGCTCATCTGCAGTCCAGAGGCTACGGTCTCTTGAGGGTAGCCTATTTTAAATGATCCGTGTACTGTTTTCCATTTTTAATTTGCGCTTTCTGTTTTTTAATAGAAATTTCTATGTGCTTTTGGCTGGGTGCCTTGTTTTATTTAGTCCTCCTGAAGTGTAGGTGACATCTATTCCTAAAAGAAAAAAATTCTCCTTTTAGTTTTGTTAATGATGGAAAATTACCCATTCAGAGCTCTAAATTTCATTTATTAATTTCCTTCTAGTTTCATATTATAATATGAACTTAATAACTTCCAGTTTTCATCTGGGAGTTGTAAAGGGGCGGTCGCTTGCTCTGAGCGTCTTGTTTGCTCTCATGCTGTCAGGGTAGCACACCTTGAATCACATTCCTGCACAAAACCAAGTCCAGAAGGGTTCAAACAGCTGCCGAGTCTCTATTAGGCTATCTTTTGGAAAATGCTTTTGTTCTCTCCTGGAATTAGTGTGGCAAGAGAGGAGCTGCCATAGTAATCTGGAATATTCCTGACTGCTAGTGAATGTTGCATAAAGGAAAGAGGGAAGTACAAAGCAGGATGGGTCTCTGGCTGCATTTGCATTCTCCTTTTTGGGCTCTCACATAGTTCTTTGACCGAGCTCAATGGACATTCCCGGGGGTCCTGCCTGGCTCCCACCACGGGGCAGCAATGTTCTGGACAGAGAAGGAGCAGAGGGCAATGCGTTGCAGGGTGTCCGTGCTAGTGCGTCGAAAATGAGCAGGTGCTTCTCAAAGCGTCCTTGCTTCTTTTTTACTTCCTGAGCATTTTTGCAGGATGCAAGCTTTCATTTCATGTTGGTATTTCATTTCCTCAGCCTGAAAATGTTCAGTTTTACCCCAGGAGGAACACACCAGCCCCAGCAGAGGTTTCAGCGGATTCCTTCGGGCAGAGCAGAGTGTCTGTCAAAGCTGGATATCGTATCCATGGATCATTTTGGCAGCTGCCAGGAGGTTTATGATTGGTTTTAGTGCTGCTTAAGCCATCCAAATGCTAAGGAGTATTTCCAGCCAAAAACTCTTCTTACATCTTTATTCCTTTTAGAAGTAAGGACTCACTTGTAGAAGCTGACAACAATTTAACTCCAGGTAAAGAAGCAGCTGTTGGGAGTAAGGTGCTTGAGTAACTTTGATATGGAGGGAGTAAATCATTATTGCAAGAGGCTGGATGCTAAATCAAAACAATTGCTGTAAGCAGAGAACATTTAACAGATAAAGCTATTGAGTTGTGCTCTCGTTACATTTAATAGTTGAAGATGGGTAGCACCAGGTCAGCACTTAGATGAGGCCTCAGAGTAAGTAGTGCAGAAAGTACAACTGATGGGTTTGGTAGCACAGGAGCTTCCCTGTGAATTGGTATTGAATTACTGGGCAGAACGTGCTCTGCGGTGCTCTGGATGAGACAGGTCCAATTGTCCTGATCCCTTCTGGGGAATAATGAATACTTGCTACTTTGCAAGAGTTCTGATGGTGGACTGAACCCCAAGGTCTGGCAAGCCTCCAGTTTGCATAACGGCAATCTTAGGACTCAGCTGGATGGAGCGTCCCTCATGATTTATCCTAAATGAGTTGGAAATCTAACATGGTGTAAGAGCTGTCAGAAGGGAGGTTGATGAAATGAGCCCCCCAGGGGAGATTCAGAAGGAAGCTTTGACGTCCAGTGACTGCATGGCATGCCCAAGAGTTTCCAAGGGCACAGTTTGATCCTGTGCAGACTGAACAAACAAAACCAAAAGCAGACTTTGAGAGGGAAATCTGAAGACCTCTATTCCAAAACGTCCTTGCAAATGGTGTGCCAAGGCAGGAGGATAGCAGTGTGGCCAAGCTCTTTCAGCTGCCAGAGTTTGGATTTAAGCAGCCAAGCTGAAAGACATCTAAATTCACAGTAGTGATCCTGAACTTGCAAATAGCTTGGCACGTGGCAGCGGGGCATACCAAACAGTGAAATGCATTGTTGACCTTCCAAGAAGAAGAATAAAGTCAGGGGCATCAGACAGGACAACCAACCTAGCGCAGATGATAAAAATAATAAAGATGATGGCTGTGTCCATGGGTGTTTGAAGGGGTAATAAATCCTTATGTAGCCCTGCAAATGATTCATGTTTTGATCCCCATCATTTGTTGCGTAATAGGCTAATTCATGTATATATTTGTTACAAAGGCGTGTTCGATGGCAAATTATGTGAACTAATTAGCTTATTACAGAATAAATGAAAGGAGATGGAACCTAAATTAACTCTGAGGTTTGGCATGATATTAAGATCCCTTTATTGCACATGAATTTCAGCCGCAACAATAAGAGCAGTAATTACAGGTATTGGTGTCACTGCAAATGATGAATTACCCAGCCAACCAAAGTCCAATTTAATTTGAATTACTGACAGTCTCAGTGGAGCAACCAAAACACTGCCACCTTCCTAACTCGGTGTGGCCAGACCTGAACGCAGAAACCCCATTAAAACAAAAGGGGTTGGATGGCTGGTAAAATACTTAGTTTGGAAGAAGAGATTATTTAAGCTACTTTGCAAACCACAGAACCATTGCTTGGATGATTTCTTGTCTGACTTCCAGAAAAGTAAGACCTATGACAGCACTTTACATCAGGAGGCAATGCTTTTGCCAAATCTAGTGAGGCAAAGGTGAAGGAGCGATAACAGTCAGCTAGGCAGAACCAAGACGAGACCAAGGGAACAAGCTGTTCCTCTGCGCCTCCTTCCGGGATGCAGTTGGAAGGACTGAACTTGGAGAGCAAATGTGCAGGAAAAAATTAAATTTCAGGAAATGTCCATCCAATACAAGAGAGAAAATTTGTCTGGCAGTGCAGAGGGGCTCTGGCACTGCTGGTGCTGGCTGAGTTACCTTTTCTCTGGCCTCTTCTTCACATGTTGTATTTCAGAGGTAACTGCATTTTCTAAGGGGCTTCCTTCATGAAAGACCCTCTTGAAATTAGTCCTTGGATGCAGCTCTCAGATTCATGATTCTGTTCCTGGCTGATGTTATTCTGAGCGCATATTGCTCTACGAGGTTTTGCTTGAGAAGACATCTCGGTTAACAAGTTAATCAAGTCATACAAGTAGCATATCTCTGGCCCATCATCAGAAGGCCCTAGCGAGTGAATTCTCAGAGGAGACTGTTTTGCATTCAGCAGCCCCCTTGCTACTGTCAGGGAAAAGAAAAAGAAAAAAGTCTGGTTATGTTCGCAAGAGCTGAAGACAGCCCAGCAGGCACATGACATGATAAGAATGCCCAAGAAAGGAACAGCTGAATCACCTTCTGAAGAAAGATGTCTGGAAATAGAGCAGCATTAAAGGTACTGTCAGCAGCAGCAAGAGTTGGAGGTGTTCTCTTGATAGCGTGATCAGATGGAGAACTTCTCTTTGCACCTGGTCTCACCAAACCTGGGGGTATGTTGCAGCCACGAAGGTGTGGGTGACCAGAGAACAAGTTTGGAGTGGCAAAGTGGGGGGATTGATGCTGCTCTCTTCTTCCTTCATTTGTCCTTGTGCAGACACTTCACTCTGAACACGATGGCAGGCTGCCCGAGCAGGTACGACAGTTGGCAGTGACAGCCGTATGCTGCGGGCCACCTGCTGAAATAACCCTTTTGTTTGGATGTGAAGTTGCCTCTTCTGTGCTCTAGCTTGTCAAAAAAAAAAAAAAAAGCAAGCCCTTGGGAGCTTGTGTAAGCTTTCTCAGTCCAAGCAAGGATTTATTCATTTTGACCCTGTGCTGTGTGCTGATGAGGAGCTTGGTTTGTGTCCGTGTTGCTGACTCTGCTTCTGCCAGGATCCGCACCCCTGCGGGCTGTGCCTGTGGATGGGCCAGGGAGAAGGGACAGAGCTTGGGGGCAGGTTTCAGGTTTGGAAAGAGGAAGGTTCTTTTGTCTCATTTCACCATTGTTTGGTGCCCTGATCTGTACCGCGGTCGTTGCCTGCTTCGGTTGTTTTTCAGCCTCTGTGCTGGTTGAAATCCTGCCCTGAGAATTTCTCCCTTGTCTGGAAATCTTCCAGCTAAATCTGTAATCGGAACCATAGCTTCCGTTTGAATAAAAAGAAAAAATACATGCACTTTGATGCACTTCTGCTATGGCCAAATATGCTGAGTCCCTCATCTATACTATCAATCAAGAAGAGATCTTGTTGGAGGAGATGACA